>WMED01006434.1:0-18480 GCA_019650415.1 Pipa parva | reverse complement strand
GCATAACAAAATAGTAAAACAGTTTGCATCGGAAATCACAAAAAGGAGAGATGCATAGGGAATTTTCAAATCACATTGTTACATGAGTATAACAACACAGAATAAAATATATATACAACACATTGCTATCTTGAGCAAAATCCTGCTCTGAGTTTATAGGGGATTTGTGGAAAGCCTAATGCATATGTTTACTGCCCCATTGCTAATATAGCAATCATATTGCTGAGATTAGATTTTATCAGGACAGGACAGGTCAGAAACTTGTTGAGGAAAAAGACCAGTATGTTCAGGCACAGGTGTTCCAAAACTAAGAATTATACTCGCCTCCATTTTGGTGAGTACCAACTGCCTAAAGTGAAAAAAACAATCCCTTGTGGTGATTCGCTGCTATTTTTTTTTTTTTTTTTTTTTGCAGAATTGTTGAAAAATATATACATCACTTCCCAGCTTTAAAATTAAATTATAATTTCACAGTGACTGATTAGGCCCTGTATTTTTTTTTTAAAAACACTAATCAGAATTAATACTTCTTCTCACATGGGAGGAACTTAATTAACCGAATTACATACAGTTCTGCGCTATCGTCTCTACAGTATTTTGCTTGTTGTCATAACTCAGGATTGCTTTTATTTAAAAACATTGTTTTAACTCCTAGTGCACTTGGCTAACTAAAAACCAACCATCTGCTGGCCATGGAGTACACTTCTTTAACAGAAAAATAAAAAATATAGTAAGTGTAAGGCTATAGGTAGCACTTTGCTGATGTAACTGCTAACTCTTTATTTACTAAATATTGTATTTATTTGTAGGTGGTACACACCGAAGATTTGTTTGCACTATTTTTGAATGTTTCAGAGTGCAAAGTTTTTTTTTCCAGTCGATGCTTCCTATATTACAGCAATTACAAACCTATGGCACACGTGTCAGAGAGGACCTTCAGTGCAGGCCGCGGATCCAACTTGACCATTTTGAGTTCAGATCTGCAGCCTACACTGAAAGTGTGCTCACTCACTGGGGGGGCATTCCTTCCCCGACCCAGGCATGATGACATCACTCATCGGCACGGCACTTCAGGGTACGCCATAAAGGTTCACTGTCACTTCTATATTACTAACTGGGTTTATGTTGTAAATAGGTTTTTTAATTCTGATTGTATCTCAGTTTTCATTTATTGTTGTTTTTACAGCCTCTATAACCTTTTTTTTTTTTTTTACTTCCCTTGGATAAATGCTTATATACTGTATATACTTGTATATTTTATTCATAACAGAGGTTTCGCTTGATTAATTTTTTCTTATTTACCTTTAAAGTACTTAATATTATCCTCCCTTGCCACTGTCAGGTTGAATGTGTCCTCCATACAGACTTGACATTGGGTGCCATTCCTTCTGGTGTTTGACTTGTTCTGTTGTTTAGAATACAATATTAACTCACTGGGTGAAATTTATTAAACTCGGAAAGACCGCTCTGGGTTTTTCTGAGTTCACTGGTAGAAATCTCGCATTGTTCTCGTGAGATTTCTCAATCTCAAGATCAAGTTTTTCAATCTTGATATTGATGTTTGTGCTGGAAAGGTAGCCATATTTTTACATTAGTAGTATGGCTACCTTTCCATCAAAAATTTTGAAAAATTGGGGTTGAAAACTTGATCCCAAAATATCAAAAGAAATCTCGTGAGAATAATGAGAGATTTCTCTTGGTAAAATTGTAAAGACCCAGAGCGGTCTTTCCGAGTTTAATAACTTTAGCTTATTGTGTAATTGTAATACGAAACAGGTTATTTACTTATTGGAATGTGCAGTTTGTTAAAAAAAAATATGTTAGTCGCATTACAAGAAAACTGAAAGGATGTGCTAGAAAGTATCTTAATGCTAACAATGATTAATCTTCCCATATAGGGAGACATTTTCATATTAGTAATAATGGTGATAGTAATGTATTAATGGTAAGGCCATTTAAAAAGTTTATCCTTCTTCTAGGGGTGTGGATCCACTTAGATAAATCAGAGAGAAGTTTTATGGATTTTCACATTTAGAAATGTAACGATTTCTTATGGTCTTAGTTCTAAATGGGATCTGTTTTGTTAGTGGCCCTGGCCCAACATTTGCTGGTACTGTGGAGCTGGGATATAGCTGCTTTAGATTTGTAGACCTGCCATTTATTTCTTCTGTTGATACATTACCACCTATATTTTTCACCAGACAATTTACTAACACATTTATAAGGGCGAAATTTATTAAAGGCGAAGATATTTGATTTTGATCGAAATTTCAAAATTTTGAAAAATTTCAAAATTTTTAGAAATTTGTAAAATCGATTGACATTTCAACATTACAAATTTCAAAATTTCAAAAATTTTTGAAATTCGATCGAAATTTTGAAATTCAATCAATCGAAAATTTACGACTTTAATAAATTTTGCTCTTAAAGTTAATCCTGTTAAGAAAAAAAGATGAATTCCATTGTGTTTGGTACAGTACAGCTTATATTCATTAGTCCATGTATATTAATTGTTTTTTCATGTTTGTTTCCAATGCACTAATTCCCATCGTGATTTATCAAACATTTTTACTTATGATATTTCCATTATTTACAGCTTTTCTCCCATATAAGTGCTGTACATTAATTTTATCATTGTTATCTTCTAATTCCATTGGTAGCTAACAACTGCTGGTGAAAACAAACAGGAAAACAGAACTGACTCTTTATATTACCTGAAATCACCCTAAATATATACCCTAGTAATACATCCTTTATGGATTTTGGACAAAATTATCTAATTTTTATTTGATTGAGCAGAGTATGACACAATAGGCATTTGAGGGTTGAACTTATACAAAAAATAAATAAATAAACAAACTGTAGAATATTGATTGCAGTTGTTGAACTTGACAAAATGCATAGTGATTTTTGTATTGTTTTCACCATGAAAAGTTACCAAAGACCTTTTTTTGCTACATAATTCACTGTGAGTCAACCATGTCTTTTGTCTTAGTCTCTCTTTAAAATCAAGGAGAACTTTTTGTAGCTCTTGGTTTTGTGTTTTTAAAATACTTTGTCATAAGCAATAAATTGCCAAGAATGGCATTGCCCTAGAACTCAGCTTAGCTGTTGTGGGTTGAATGAGGATTTGGCCTGTTAAGTGTTTTGTAGCATGTTGTGATACATTCTGCTGTACACAAAGAAATGTTCCACTGTGAATTCAAAACAAAAAGCAAGTTCCTCTTCACACCCACAAATGACCTTTAGTCTTCATTGTCTTCACTATAGCAACAGTTTGTATTAAGAGCCAATTAAAATAATGCATGGATATGTTTACTAAAATCTGTATCGACCTGCTTAGCCAACCAGCTCTACAATGAATACAGCTTTGAAAAAACTCAGAAAGGCATTTGGCTAATATCTGGAATTGGATAAAAGAAAAGGCAGTAATAAGACGCAGCAGCTATCTAACAGACCAGCTTAATGATTCCCAACAAAACAGCATGATTTGTAATGGAGCTGATGATTACCATCAAGCAAGGCTCCTTCACTGTTGTACTGTAACACAGTAAAATAATGATTGTTTAATGCTGGAGTCTGCTTCAAACGAATTGGCACAAGCTTAAAAAAGATGTCCTTACATGATAAAGAATGCATTCCCAGGTGTTAAGGGAAAAGTTCACAGCTTCAGTTATATACAGTTCTGAAAGCTCGTTTAAATAGGCACCAGCTTTCACTTCACAGTAAATAAAGGGCTTGACTTGTTAGATAAGCTGTCTGCATAATGTCTCTGCACTGTTCAGCAGTCCACTTTCTAGGCAGAGACTCATTCTTTTATTCATAGGGAGTTAGGATCTTGCTGTCAGTAAATAGGCATTTGTAATGTAGGTAACATTTGGAAAAGGTGTTATAGCTTTTAGCTATTCATTTTCTACATCCTTTTTCACTGCACATTGTCTTTGGAGTGACTTTTGACTCTGCTCTTTCCTTCTCTAAGAACATTGCTACCACTGCTAAAAACTGTTGTTGATTGGGTTATATTGCCATGATTCTTCCATTTCTCTCTCAGGCCACTGCTAACACCCTCATGCATGCTCTCATTTTATTCTGCTTTACTATTGCGTTGCCCTTTTAACTGGCCTTCCAGCTTCCCATCTTTACCCACTCCAATCTATTCTAAATTCCGCTGCTAGAAATATCTCCCTCTCCCCCCAGAAGTCTCCCTCCCAACTTCTGTCTGCTCCTTGGCTGCCAGTTAAAAAACGTATTGTTTACAGTGTCCTACTTTTGACATTCAAAGAACTTCACTCTGTTGCCCGTCCCTACATCTCTTCCCTTGTTTGCTCATATGCACTTAGCTGTCTACTCCACTCTTTATATGGCAACCTTCTCCATGAATCACTCACAAAGACTACCAATTATCATCTTAAACCCTTCTCTCCTGTTGCCTCTTATTTTTGGAATTCTATACCAATCTACCTCAGCCAAGAGCAATCCATCAGTATCTTCCAAACTACATTGAAATCTTACCTCTTGGAGCATTGGTTTTCATGTCCATATTTTATCTTTAAGCAACTATTTATTCTCTTTTGTATTTAATTTCTTATTTAATTGGCACCTATAGGCTAATGAACTGACACTTTATGTTACTGCATTTGTTACCCTCCTATTTGTTTATGTAAGTCTTCCTCCTATTTATATTTTAAGCTATATGGGACATAGACCTCTATACTCTTGTTTCAATCAAGCCCTGGCACTTAGAAGTGATGTATTTTCTTGATTATATGCTTGTAATTTACTTCACTTGTTCTTTGTTGAGCACTTTCCCATGTCAGTGTTATAATTATGTCATTGGATTGTACAGAGCTGGGTAACCTAGTAGTGCTATAGAAATAGAAATATACATATGATATACATACAACTGTGGGATTTTGGAGTCCTTATTGAGATCTTACCAGCATTCATTATGTTAAAAGGAAAATGTACACTCTACAGTATAAACATAGAATCATTACAACTACCCTTCTATCTGAAATCAAGATATATAATCCTGTGAGTGCCTTACTTAAAGATGCCATATATTATCTATACGATTCATTTCAACAAAGTTTTTTTTATATAATATATTGCTATTTATTGTTTATAAGACTGGGTCAGTGTCTACCAAGTATTGTTTTCTTTGATTGGGAGACCATTCTATCTTTTTAAGTATTATTAAAGTTAGGGCTCACTGGATGCACTGCAGCATACCTGTGAACAAGAAATACAAGAGGTAAAATGTAACCATCCCCATAATTGACTTCCAATAAATGCCAATTAGGGCTTAATTTCCTCTATACATCCCCACTGTAATCTAATTGCACTATCCACAGGTAAAACAGAGCCACTGCAGAAACTGAAAACTGGTCCTGAGCAGGATTGCCAACCCTTTGAAATGGTTCTTAGTTAGAACTTTCAGAATATCTATTGACATCATTGATATTTTATTTGCATTTTTTATATACCATACTTTTATTTGCAAAAAAAAAAATAGTTTCAGCAGTTTTTGCAGCAGACAGTCCCACAAACATTTTGTGTGTAGCTAACAGGCCTAGGATAGGGTCATATATTTTACTGATCAGACATAGGAAAATATGGCCATATTTTTAACAACTGTCAATAAATTTATTGTTTGATGGTTGTCAACCCTGGTTGCAGGTAGCAGTTGCATAGCATTAATAGCCAATCAGAAAAGAGGATTACTAGCACTACTTAAAGTGGCTCAGGAGCAGAAGCAAGCAGCAAGCTATGGAAATAATCTAATGAGTCAGAGGCAATACCAGTAAACTGGAGAACAGTGCAGGAGGACCCTGAGGTTTCTAAATATTACGGAACTAAAGAAAGTCCACAAACAGAAGATTACTTCTTCTGTGGGTGTTATATTTAAATGTAATTGATTTAAATACAGTATAACTCCTGTCTATTATATAACGAGTATATACACAAGTAGTCTGTGCAGCATTTATCTGTGTTGCTACGTGTTAAGCGCATGGCAACCAATAATATTATCCTTGTTGTTAATTATTTGTGCAAACATTGGGAGCTTAATCAGAGTATGACCAGCTCTGCGCCCTACACATGTACTTGTGTTCCAAATGATGTATTTTCAGTATGGGCATTTCCTTTTTCCCATCATCAGAGGTAAAGGAACAGTCCAGGCAAAAAAGAAAACACACATTTATTTATTTACTAACTTTTATTAAATGCAATTTTTTAGCCATTTATAAAACAATTTCTTACCTGTAAAGAGGTGCTGTACAGCACTTGCATTTTGCAGATTCCATCTTAAGTCTCTTCCGGCAACTCTACGGCGTTCAGATTCACCTGATCTCTCTAAGATGCACAGTCCTCTCCAGCTGCGCTGATAATGAAGCCCGGCATCAGCATTTCCTATGTCACATGGGAAAGCGTGCACATGATCAACGCGTCCTCCTTAGATGACGTGCATACTCTCCCATGTAACTTCTAGGAAATGCCAATGTGGGGCTTCATTATCAGCCTGGCTGGAGAGACTGCACATCTTAGAGGGATCGGTTGAATCAGGACGCCGTAGAGTCGCTAGCAGAGACTGAAGATGGAGTCTGCAACGTGGAAGTGCTGTACAGCACTAATTTACAGGTAGGAAATTTTTTTTAAATTGATAATAAATTGTTAGTAGATAACATAAATAAATGTTTGTTTGTTTTTTTCCCAGACTGTACCTTTTAAGAATGTGATTTGTTTTACCACATAGGGATAATGGTATTTTTGGTGGTGGTTGTTTTTTTTAGAGGCACTTAAATGTTTACCATAATGATCACCCTATCTTCCATCTCTTTTACAGCAGCTTATTTTTCATTAAAGAGGACCATGGCTAGAAAGAAAGAGACACATGTTGAAAATGTTAACAAATCAGCTGCTAATAGAGACTAAAAATATTCCCAAATTTTCCTTGCCAACCTTTTTTATCCTTTGCATAAGCATGCACACAAGGGTTATTCACTAAGGTGCGATTTTGACTGTCGAATTTGCAAACGGCAGATTCCCATAGCAAATGTGCTACAATTTCCCCATTGTAAAGTCATGACAATTTTTTAAAGTTAAGATTGTGACAATTTTCCCATAATAAAGTCGCGACTGCGACAATATTGTCATTATAAAGATGCGACTGCGACAGAAGCAGCTTATTGCAACTGTCTTTATCTGGGGAATTTGCACCTATACACAACAATTCGGACTTTAGTGAAAAACCCCCTATAGTCTTCAGTTGAGTTTCAAACAAACATATTAATGACTGGACCTTACAGCCAAAAAAAAAAAAAAAATGAGAGTAACTGTATTTTAAAATAAAAATGCCACTTTTTATTTTGAAAAATCAAGATTTTTGTGTTCTGTATGGGTAAATGAATATGTGGCATTTTCTTTTGGTTGGTATTGTTCCTTTAAATCCTAGTACATTTTGAACAGATAAATAACTATGCATTTTGCACTGTGACCGAGATAAAGTAATATTTTTATACTTTTCATTACATTACTCCACGTTTATTACATAAAATCCTGCCCAGTGACTCTAAATCATTATGTACATGTTTTCAGATAGGTGAAAGTGTTACTATTTTACTAAGTGCAAGCCTGGAGAAGGCAGGTGGTGTATTTTTCATTATTTTAATTGTATGATTTGTCTGGATTTTCAGCTTTTGATAAATGCTGTAGTGTTATACGGTAGAATTAAAAGGATTTGGGAGTTTAAGAATAGGACTTTGCAACAGGATTTGAACTCTGTATATTTGATGGGTTTTACAGGATTTTTTTTTATTTGGTTTCAATCTCTGAGCTCCATTAAACTGTGATTGTTGAGCAGGTGTGCATATCACCAGCATATTCTGTAAGCACCAGTGGCAGTACAATTTTAGATATGAATAATAAAAATCAGCCACAACCTGTGGGATTATGTTTCTCCCCACACAGTAATGCTATGGGTGCTGGTTCCATTAAGCAGATACCAAAGCACATGCTCCATATACAATCAGTGAGAGGGTCTTTTATCTAATTCTCTAGATGCTAATGATTTTTTTGCAGTTATTTTAGCCTTCAATTACAGAATTAAATTTTGTATTTATTTTTTTCTCTATCATTTACAATTATTATGTGGCGTTTTACGGCGTCCATTCACCAATTTTTTATTTTACAAATATCTGATTCAACACGCTGTTATTATTATAAATTTGTAAAATACTTTAAGCTATATATTTTATTAATATTTTAGAAAGTACATTTTTCTTTACTGCTGCTTCGGCTAAGCTTTTATGAGCTCCAAGAATTGTCTGCACTGGCCAAATTATAATGATTTTTCTTGCCCACATACCAAATATGTCTGCTTTCAGAATTCTTACTACTTAGATGCTTTGTTGATAAGTTGCATATTAGTCTGTACATCAGAGTTAAAAAAAAAAAAAAAAAAGTCAGAGGATATTATGTCCAAATTAAACATTTAGGGGGTTATTCACTAAAGTCCGAATTGTTGCGTATAGGTGTGAAGTTGCCAGATAAAGACAGTCTCAATAGGCTGCTACTGTCGCAGCCACGTCTTTATAATGAGAATATTGTTGCAGTCGCGACTTTATTATAGGAAAATTGTTGCCATCTTAACATTTAAAAAATTGAGATACAGCAGAAATATCTTTTTGATAACATTAAAAAATTGGAGTTTGGATACTGTTTCTGGGAGTGGTGGGGTTGGTGGAAAAAGTCAGTGTGGCCATGGGCTATAATTTGGCTGGAAAATACAGTGAGCAATTAATACGTTTAGATTTGATTTACCTGTAAATATCTATTCTGGCTCTACAATATTCGATCTATTCCATTCTTTATTAATATTAGTTATCAAATCACAAACTTAAAGATCGCCATTAGTTTTTTAAATTTGTTCTGTCATTTTCCTACTACTTTTAATTAGTGTTTAATTAACTACTACTTTTAGTTACCGGTTGATTGAACAAAAAGAAATAGACATGAAATATAGACTTGCTAAAGCAAAAAGACTTATAGCACATTTTAAGGGGTTATTGGCTAAAGTCTGAATTGTTGTGTAAAGGTGTAAATTTACTAGCTAAAGACCGTCGTGATTTCATTATGGGAATATTGTTGCAGTCACAACTTTAAAATTGCTTTGCTATGAGAATCCACTGTTTGAGATTTTGATAGTTGAATTCTCACTTTAGTCCAGGGGTCAGCAACCTTTTTAACTGAGAGAGCCATATACATGCCGCTCTGCTCAGTCTTTTGAATCCGGTGCTGCTAATGTCATGTGACATCACATATGTAAATAATCTGTGAAGAAAGTGCAAATAATTGCACTACATAGTGCTTTATCCAATTAAATGAGATAATTGATAGACCCCCACATTCTAACACCTTGTGCCAAACAAACTGTGAGAAATCACTTCAAACTTGTGTAAATCTCCACTCCCTGTGTGTTTACACTTAAGCAAACTTATATGCTCACCAGATGTATTACATAAGCGGGCATATCAGTCACTCTGGACTTCAGTTCAATATTCCATCATTTTCATTCATCACAAAAAAGGTTCCATGAGTCAAAGATGCGGAAGAGATAGGAGTTGTTAAAATATTTTGTTTTATTTAAATCCACAAAAATTGCTCAGGAGGTTTAAAGTCCACAATTTAAAAACCAAAAACTTTTTTCTTTTCTGTACAGTGTTAATTTTTAGGCTTAACAGCATGCCTTTTACAATAAGAGATCCTGTCTCTTTATTGTGTGTGTAACAACACTACTTTGAGTAATGGCTCAATCTCCAAATAGCAAACAACCAAAAATAAATCTTTTAAAAAGTTCTATAGTGAACGTATGTATCACTCAGGTATTACAGCTTGCAACATGTGACAAATCAACACAGTGTATGCAGCAATATGCACAAAATATGTACCTGTTAGTGATGCTCACATTACTCAACGCGTTTCGCCACCGTTATAATCAGTAATCCGGCTTCATCAGGAGTATGTGACGTCTGCTGCTCCGGATTGGCTAGCAACCCAGAAGTGCTGAGAGAGCTTTGTCTCTACAGCACTTGCCAATGATTAGCAGGCAAACTGTAATGAGCAGTGCTTGGATGTGAGCACTGCTCGTTACAGTCAAAGAGCCAGATGCAGCCATCAAAAGAGCCACATCTGGCTCAAGAGCCATAGGTTGCAGACCCCTACTTTAGTCAGTAACCTCCTAAATGTTTTGCCTTCCTTTTTGGTACCACTCACATAGAGCACAATTTGGGGTGCGACTTTATTATTAGTAAATTTTAGCAGTTGGTCTTTTTTATGTTTTTGAAGTTTTTTAATTTGTTTTGATTATGTTATTCTTTGTTGTGCTTCATTTTTTTTTTAGTTTATCTTGGTTGCAACCAGTTTGTTAATTATATGAGGTTTATATCTTTGTTTATCATTTTAATCATTAAATGACTTTCTGTCCAGGAGCTGTACTATTAATTTTTTGGTCTGGGCTTAACTCAGCAGCTGGTTTCTAACTTAAGGGACCCGAGCAACGGGAAGATCATATTCGTATAAACATGAACAAACATTCTATACAAAGATATGAATGACTAAAAAAAATTACAGAAAAAAATGAAGGCCATTTGCTATCACTCTTAGAAAACCACTATTATATAACATATTTAATATTAATTTCAAGGTGAACAACCTCTCACTCAATTTAGTAATCATGTTTAACACACAAAATATCAAATGTTTTATTCCTTCTTTAGTGTGTGCTAAAACTATTTCTAGATGTATATTCTTACGTTATATTATTTTTATTTTTACAGGTTCTGAGATGTTTGATAGTTTCACAGAAAAAAGGCCTCTTCTTGGAATGTGTAAAAGCACTGGTTCTTGTGGGTAAGAAGACTTATTTTTTCTTGCTGACATATGTAAAATATAATTGCGAAGTATGAATATCGCCCATACTCCAGCATATTATTTTAAAATTGTATATGTCAGCAGTGAGATAAAACTCACTGGGGGGAATCGGAGATCATATAAACTGACTGTTAGTAAGTGATCAGCTCACAACTATTAATTTAGCCGAGCAGAGTCCTGCTTCCCTGTACACACCCTACTCGCTTTAATCTCTCCAAATTGGCAAGAAATTGTCATTGAGATTTCACTAATTGTATTTTTTTAATACATTTTTTGAAGGAATTCAATTGATAGTGCCACAGTGTCAGCATTCTGCCAGCTCAGAATATACCTGTTGCCATTGGAGCATTTTGGAGAGAAGGGCATCATACCACATAATCTATTAGATACAAGCTTCTTGTTTGAAAGTGAACATCTCAATTGGTGCCCTGCTTCCTACACACTGGAGCAATCTGACTGATCAAAGATGCAGTTTACATTTTTTATTGTTTTTCTATTTTATTTGTTATTGTTTTTCTATTTTATCAGCACAAACTTTCTCCTTACCTCCTCAGCTGCACACACCATAGTATCTACCCTTTCTTTTTGACATCCCAGATCAGACATTTTTACTATCTGCTCCCTTAAACAAAGCAAGGAAAGCACACTGAAAATAGAGCAGTGATCCTTGTTTAATGTTGCTGCAAGAAACACCACCATGGTTACCCCAGATGTTCCTTTGTGACATCAACCTAGGGGAACAGATTTATAATTAATAGTATTTAATAAGTGTATATATAATATGACAGAAATGCTGTTCCTATATTAAGCTAGTTATTTTTTAAGCTCTGTAGACATTCTCAATGCAAAGTGTGTGCATAATTTGATCCAATTTTAAGGAATGAAACTAGGAAGTAATAAAACAAACACAAAATGTATGCCAATTTGTAATAAAAGAAATTCTCCGGCACTCCAAAGTGAAAAAATTAAAATGTTCCTATTTTATTGTGACCCCATGGTCAAAGAACTTGTACTACTTTGACGTGTACTACTTGTTTTTATGTTCTTTGACCATGAGGTTACAATAAAATAGCAACTTTTTAATTTTTTCACTTTGGAGTGCCGGAGAATTTCTTTCATTACAAATTGGTTTCAAATTCGTCTCTCTGCTCCTGGCACTTGTTTTAAAGGGATTGTCAGCGGCCATTTTTTTGTTTTCTACAAAATGTATGCCCTCAATAACAGCCTTGGAAACGACTATACTCTACAGTTTTAGACTCAACAGGGCCATGAGTGTGCATTAATGTGCTGCAGATCTGTTTGAAATTAGGTAAACTTTTACATATTGTCCAGTGAATGCTTGTCAGAATGTATATAATCCCAGGAGCAAATCTGATTAGATTAGAAGCTGTGTTTATTTCTTGGTTGCCAATGAATGTTCCATTCCAGTTGTTTGCTTGTAGTATTTGTGCTAGGTTTCTACATCCAAGTAACCTGATGTATTTGTATATGTACAGCCTACGCTTTATCCTAACATCATACTTATCCATTATTTAGATGAATTATCTTCCTTATCAGATTGCTGTATTTAAAACCTTTTTCTTTTTGTTGTTATTTTATTTATCCTTTACATTCTGGAAAGAGTAACGCAAGTTATGACTCAAAAACAATGAGACACAAGGAGAAAATGATTAATCAGTTTGAAATTGGATGGTTATTACAAGAAGTTTACTTTCCTGGCTTGGGTTCTATGAATTTGTAAGGAAACTATGTCAAAATATTTTTAAGGAGCAGTTAAATGGCAGTTGTATCCTATCCTCTGCTGCAGTTGCTAGAAAATCATTGTAGGCATTGTAAAATTTAAGAACAACTATCTTTTAGAACTCACATTACCAAGATGTATTATTATTTGGTAGCATTATACAGAACTGTGCTGCACAGTTCTGCTTTGTGTTTCTTAAACTTGTGATGAAATACAACATGCACATAAAGTTCTCCCAGCCTTCATAGTGAAAACCATGGTAATGTCATACAGTCATCTCATTTCCCCACAACCGCCTTCATATCTGTGCTACAGGGATCACATCAGTCTTGGTGGCAACCAGGCCCCATGCTCCAGTAAGTCTGGATCCTACCGCTGAGACCCCTATGGTGTGCCTCAGGGAATGGGGTGAAGATTGTGCACTGGAACTGGCCTTCCCAAAGTTCTAACCCCTGTCTGTAGAAAATTATCTGCTTCTAGACAGTTAGGGAAAGTACAGGGTCCTTCCTTGCCTCTTGTGACAAGTAGCAGCCATCATACCTGCTTATATTTTATGTATACCCTTTCATAACAAATAGCAACATTGGTCAAATGAAAGGATCGTTAACACAAAAAAAATTCAAATTTGAGTTAGCTTGGTAGTTACTCTTGGTATCTTTGAAGTTAAATTCACAAATTGTATTGCTTTCTGTTTGTTTTGACTGATAGCAGCCATGTTGTTAAACAGACATCACCTACTCTAATTGTTTTTTATGGTGTTTTATATACTACGTATACAGGAAGTGTGTAAGAGAATTTTTAAAACTAAATATTATATTTTATAGATATTTAGATGTTTCAGGAGCACAAATTGAATATATAGAAAATATAAATTCATTTATTTCTTGAAATTATTTTCATTTTTGTGGTGTTACTGTCCTTTTAAGAACAAGGTTTGGTTGGAAACTGGACTGAGATAATAAGGAACTGGGGTCTATATATAAGGTTCTCTGCTGTTTACTGAATTTCATGGTCTCCTGGATAACATTAACCTGACTTTTAATGCTTTCACATAAGTGAACAGATGTTCCATCTGATTATTCTAAAGTTTTTCAGGGTTCCCCACAGTAACATCTTCTACATAAGGAAAAACTGCTTCTTGTTAGAATTACTTTACTCCACTGTGCAGCAAGCTTTGGTTTGGTAGTTAGAGTTGACTTGGGATGCAGAATCTTGGCTGAAAAAGTTGTATGATGCAAAGGATCATAGATTCTTGTTAAATACTCCTAAAATCCATGGGAAAAGATCAAGAGAGTTATTGACTAAAGTGAGAATTTGACTGTGAAAGTGAATTCTCATCACTTCGGATGGCAAAGCCCTGATTCTCTACTCCTTATTGACTAAACAGCAGATTCCCATTGTAAAGTCACGACTGCGAAAATAGTAAAGATGCAACTGCAACAATATTTCCATAGTAAAGTAGTGACCGCGTCAGTAGCAGTCTATTGTGTAGTGTGCAACTGTTGTTAGCTGGCAAATTCACCACATCACAGTGTTTGCGTAATAAGGCAAACAAGAGATAGAGAGACCCTTTGGATCAGCGCACTCAAATAAGTATATGTAAATGAATAATCATAAATAATAATTAGCAAATACAAAGAGATGGAGGGGAGGTCTCCAACCCTGCTTGTTATTCTCTTATATACTTTCTTGGACTGCTGGGAGCTTTACTCAATAGATCTGAGCTAACTCGATCTCTCCTGATGAACACATATGTTTGGTAATGTCCATTACTGGTTTACATTTTATCTATTGAAATGATTCATGTGTTGCAGAGATGTTAGCGGCTTGGATTTTTGATATATCTGACAATCTCCCATTGCATTAACATTGATACAAGCTTCACTAGTCTGTACATAGCAGTGGTGCAGAGGTTCCTTTCCTCTTTCAGTATTTGCATGAGCCTCATTGTGGCCATTTTTAATTGTTTTTATAGACTTTTTGTGTTTTCTTTTTGTGTGCTGTGTTATCCAAATTTTGTGAATAAATTTGATTTGATTTTCTCATAATCAATCTCTTTGTATTTGCTAATTATTATTTATGATTATTCATTTACATACAGTGATACCTTGGTTCTCAACCACAATTCGTTCTGGAAGTGCGGTTGAGAACCAAATTTGGTTGAGAACCAAAACAATTTATCCCATAAGAAATCCAATCGCAGATTGACTTGTATTGATGCTGCGAATGCCATTCTGCTCATCTCGGGTGTTTGAGTTCCAAATATTTGTTCAGATTCCAAGACAAAATTTTCTCGAATTTCGTGGTTGAAAACCAATTTGTTTGAAATCCAAGTTGTTTGAAAACCGAGGTACCACTGTATACTTATTTGAGTGCGCTGATCCAAAGGGTCTCTCTATCTCTTGTTTGCCTTGTTATAGTACTATTAGACCTTCAGCTGCACCTTTTTGTTTATCTTTTTGCTCGCCTGACCATATTCAATGTTTCTTTCAGTGTTTGTGTAATACCCACATATGGAGAAGTGGCGAATTCATACCATTACATGACATTTCGGACTTTAGTCAATAACCCCCCATATCTATAAGCTGGGTGAGTTCCTATTTAATAATGGCATTGAAATAATTAGGTAGCGAACACGTTCCCTTCAAAGACACAAAATCTACCTGTTACAGCAACTTTTTGTCACTGTATATTGTTGGAATCTAGAAGCTTGTTGCAGCTTTTTTACTCAGTCTGTTTCATTGTGAGAAAGGCAACCTTAGTCAGGCATTTTGACCTTTTATTTAGAAATTTACTTGGTAGCAGATTTTGAGAAAGTCTTGGCCATTTAGCATGCATGGAGAATACATTGTGAGAACCTTGCAACAACAAGAAATAGAGCTAATTTTCACACAATGGAAATTAACAATGGAATTGTGTGCAAAGGGTTCAATCACAGAAGCTGTACATTTTTGCTGAGGGATGCAGAAGTTCCTTTAAATTTCACTCTAGATTTGATCTCTACTTACTGCTGACGTTCCCCTGAAATATCTATTACTAACTAGTATAATTGTGACAAGCACAAGTTTTGACACATACAGCAATTAATAGAAAGAGTAACAAATGTTGTGGGCAGCATTCTAATTCCCACAGAAAACTGCAGATACAGGAACTGGTCTCCAATATTTTTTTTATTTACTTGGTACTTAATCTAATCTACCCAACTGTACCAAATATTAGACTGAAAATGTAATTGCTTGAACTGCCAAATACTGAAGGGTAACTAATCTCAGCACATCTGTTCCCAGTGTAAAAATATAAAAATAAAACTGTGTGTGTAATAATGTAGGAGATGTTATTTCTTAGGTTCATTCTCAATCATATGTTGTAATTTTAGCTTCTAGACCAAGACTAATCTATTGCTAGTATTTTAAAGAACTCTGCATAAAACCTCTTTCAGATCACTCTTTCCATCTAAGGGGAGGTTTGTAAAACTACTGAAGGGTCTGCATGGCTTTTACTATATAATCATTTCAAAATAACAGTTTTATTTTAACCACCAAAAAGGATGCAGGCCTGACGCATAAATTTGAAACATATTGTGTTTTTTGGCTGCCACTCACTGATGCTGGTTTAGATGTTGGTTCAGTCAACTTAAAGCTTAGATTACAAGACTTGCAAATTAAAGGAAAAACCAAAAAGGAAAGAACATCTGCGTAAATTCTGTCTGTGTGGAATTTCCGACAGGCACTCTCATCAAGTCTCAGCTGTTCTAAGAGGAGGGCATACACATTACACCAAGAAAAGCGAATTTGATGGTACTTGGGACATCTAACAGACAGATTAAGTGTTGAAAGATCAAGCTTAAAGCCCTATTACATAAACCCATGTAACATTTTAGCCTGACTGGTTTACATATGTCTGTAGAAATAGTTGTGTATATTCACTTAGTGCTAAGCCAGTGTGAAAGCCTCCTAAATCTTGCTAATTGTGTTACCTGGGGATTTGTCTAGAACTTACAAGTAATTGATGGCGCTTTAGAAAATTGTAGTGCTGCTGGATTTGGTTTTTGCTGAGTGACACTGTAATTTACAACAGGAACATCTAATTTAAAGCTGACATGGTAAACTAGTTGTTTAAACATGTTTAAGTAGCATATATTATTACTCCTAGGAGAGTTTTCTTTCTGACATGTTAAATATCTAGGTGGCTTTGAGTAACTCTCTCCTCCATGTCTAGGCAAACTTGAATTCTTGCTGGTAATGTTATTTCTATGCCTTCTCTATGGCCTAGAAATAATGGGAGAGTGGTACTCTACTGTAAGAGAATGCTATATATTACTGTATTTGTTAATTTACAATGTTTCAAATTAACACTTTGGGATCTGTGACTTTGGAAATAAATACAGTTCATCTCATATTTGTTGTTTATTACAAGAAGTTCAATATCTAAGTAGATGCAATTTGTAAACTGCTGGTTTATATGGTTAATCATGTCCCCTTAAAGATGACCTAAAGGTATCAAACAAGATAGTTATTAAAAACCTTACCAGTTATAGTGTTGAATTGCTACATTCACAGCATTAGCTGAGCTGTAATTAGCTGGAACGCGATGCTTCTTCACAGCATGCAGGTTGAGAGAGAAGCCAGCAAGAAGCTCCCCCCACTCGTTTCATCGGCGTCACACATCATCACGCTCATTGTGGGGAGCATTCTTATTGGCCCCCGCAATGAGCACGATGATTTTTCAACCATTTATCACCACTGGTGAAACAAGTCGGGAGGAGCTTTGCACTGGCTTCTCAATCATCCTGCGCTGTGAAGAATCATCGGGTGCCGGCTAATTACAGTTCAGTTAATGCTGTGATTGTAGCGATTCAACACTATAACTGGTAAGGTTTTTAATAAGTCTATCTTGTTTGATACATTTAATTCTCCTTTAAGGGGACACTAAAGCCCGCAATTAAAAAGCTTTCTATTTATTGGCCACCTAATATTAAGTACAACAAGTATAAAAACGACATATTTAGACTTACAGATTTTGCAGAACAGTCATAGCAATTGTACAAAAAAAC
Organism: Pipa parva; assembly: GCA_019650415.1. NCBI lineage: Eukaryota > Metazoa > Chordata > Amphibia > Anura > Pipidae > Pipa > Pipa parva. Next base: position 757 of record WMED01006434.1, on the reverse strand, counting down.
AAGTACTTGGAGAGGAAGTTATTTTAGCTAATCCTAGCCCCTTCCCCATAGTCAAGGGCTATGCTCACTAACTGAGCATTCTCTTCTCCCCTAAAATTATTTAAAATTCACTTTCACTTTAAATTTCTTCAGGAAATTTAGTGCAAAACAGCTCTATGAGACTAGAAACAATGGCCTAAAACAGCTCAGAGTGAAATGCTGCTAAGTAGTTTAAATGCTGCAAACAAGAAACAGCCTGCACAGAGGTAACAGGAGAATTGGCTAGGATTTGGTGATTACTTTGTTTTCAAGTGCTTGTTTTTTCTTCTATTGCTGAGATTGTTCTGCAAACTCAGTAAGCCTAAACCTGTCATTTTAACACTTGTACTTAGAACTAGGTGGCCAATAAATAGAAAACACTTCCTACAAACTTCAATACCCCTTTAGGCAATCTGTGTAAGTTTATTAAAAGTCAATAGGTTTAATGTGAGCTGATAATCTATATAATTGCTCTAAAGTTAGAGGTAGACATTCACATTCCTTTTGTTGTATTCATTTGTGGCACTGTAACTTAATCCTAGAGCACAGCTGAGTCACATCATTATTCATAAATGCGGTACTATATTTCTTACATTTTGCCTTTGTCACTTTGTGTATTGTAATGTGAATTCCCCTGGTGCCAGTAAGACACATTCTTGCATTGTAAAGGAAATTGCCTAGGTGCCAGTAAGACACGCTCTTGCATTGTAAAGGAAATCGCCCAGGTGCCAGTAAGACA
>WMED01006433.1:8360-18480 GCA_019650415.1 Pipa parva | reverse complement strand
CGCCGAGACTGGAATCCCTTTAAAGCGTTTGCTGATGTCCGCGTGCAGGACATCAACGAGTGCATAACTATGTGAAGTGATGCGAAGCATCCGGACCTCACTTCGCACTATGGTGAATTACCCCCTTATGTCAACATTTTTGGTTTTATTGATGGTAGAATTTATATCTTCTGGTTGATATATTCTTCAAAAAAAAAAAAAAAAACTAAAGTGGATTTCATGTTGTTTTATGTTTTCTAGTATACAATGTATGAAAGTACAATATTAATAATAATGCTTTTACAAAACATTAATATCTTAGTGAATGCATTATGTTAAATTAGATCTTTGACAGTTAGAGGCTGTTAATCCATTCTGGAAGTCTTTTCTAAGTTAGCATGTTTTGCATATCAAAGGAATATGACAAGGTATTCATTAACCTAATTAAACAGGAATAGAGTTTATAGCTACAACAAAAGAGCAGTATATTTTAAAACACATACGCCAGAAGCATATTGTTTTATTCTGAGTTTGGTTGTGTGTTGAATTCATCCGATATTTTATAAGATGGTAGATTGTTCTTAATGTGTCGCTGCCAAATATCATCTAGTTGATGCATCAGATTTCTTTAAATCATGCTGTTAGTAAAGGCCATAGAGAAATGGTGATGGTGTAAGGAACTAATTAAGCAGATAAGCAAAAACTGTAGAGGCAGAACAGAAATGTTAAAGAAAATTAATGTGGTAAACTTAAAGGCAATAATACAACTAATAATCCATGACATAAAAGGATCTGGAAGAATGCAAAGAAATACAATGCCGTTGATTTTGTTATTTATTGCAGTAAGACCAAGATAACATGGCAAGATAGGCTAAAAAAAGACACTTTTTTTTTACCATGTTTAACATTTCTTTCATACCTTTTCTGTATTACAGCTGTTCTAGAAGAATGCAAAACTCACTAACGTAAATATCCCATTATACATATAAATCAATTTATAATTCAACAGTACAAAGAGAACAGTATGGAAATGTGTAATATTATAGAGAGATTTGAAAATGCTTACTTCTCCATGGTGATATGAGGAACACAATTATAGTGGGGCTTATTCATTAAAGTTAGAATTCAACTGTCGAAGTTAATTCTTTTCATATCGGGCTGCTACACTGTGATTCTCTCCTTCACTAAACAGAGGATTCCCATAGCAAAGAAACGACTGTGTCAGTAGCTGTCTATTGCATAGCGTGGTTAGTCCAGTCAGACTGTAAGAGCCCTGCCATCAGCCACCTAATTCGCCACTTTAATCTGGCAAAGTAAAACTATTATTTGCAGCACAATAAGCTGTGTTGAATTTACTACAGCGACACACTCCAATTCTTGATGAATAGTCATATTACCTGTGCAAATGCAAGTGGTGCAAAGTAGTTCGTAATTCGTAAGCATCTGAATTAGTCTCAAATTTTGTCATATCGCAGAGTTTGCTGAATACATGAATATGGGGAGGTGCCGAATAAATGTGAATTCACAACTTTACGCGACTGTTCGGCCTTTCTTGAATAAGCCCCGAATTCGTCTCCATCCAGAGGCAAAAAATATCATCACACCAATTACAATTGTCCATTAGAAGTTTATCATTTACATCATACCATTCTGCAAAATTAGAAAATGACAGAAAAATACAATCCCCAAAGGCAGCCTCTTACAATTAATTTTACATAAAACTAACTTCAATTCATCATTTAATCCTCTAGATTTGTATGTCTGTACTAATCAAATACAGTCACACTGAATCCTCTGGAATGTGGCATCACTTTCATTCAGATCTGCCAGTGATGTTGGGCAACAATATGGCATTGATCAAGACATTTTTTGGCAAATGTAGTTTTAATTAAATTAGGTTTCATTCACAGGGCTAACAAAGTTTGCAAAATTTGAATACTTATTTTTTTTACTTCTGAAAGATTCAATATACCATGTAATTAGGTATGTATATATATATATATATATATATATATATATATATATATATATATATATATATATATATATATATATATATTTAAATATTTGTTGAATATTCATACAACTAATAGTTAAGATTACACCTATTGTTATCTTCTAGTGCTGTCAGCATTTGGACTCATGATTCCATCAAACTGTTTCACCTTGGATCAAAATACAGAGTGGATCCCAACCATCTTGTTGAACAATAAGTTATGGCCCCCTTCCTTTGACTTTTGTTAAACATACAGCCAATTTTTAAAACTGATTGTAGTACATTATGAATTATTCACTAAAGGTATTTATACAGCTAATTGTCTTTTGTCATTTTTGTCTACCTTTTCCCATGCTAAAATTGAAAGTTTGTGAGAAGCTGATCTCTTTAAATAATAAACAAATCAAATTTAGAGCTATAGCCTAAGAATACATTAATATTTATAAAAGAAGCATGCCTACAACAATATTCTTTCAATTTTCTGTTTTGATGTCATGTCAAAGTGGAACATTAGAAAATAACTTGATTTTCTTTGTTTTGCAAAAAGAAACTAAGTGTACTGACTTCAACAATGACTATGCAACTTCCATTCACATTTGATTTCATGTCAACAAGTGAATGAATCATTTAATCCATAAATCAAAACACATATATTGCATGTTTCCTTAAGTGACTTTTTAAAGACAAGCTTAATTGTAAAGCTATATATAACATTATTTATATGCAAAAACTTGAGGAAAATATACAGATTTTACTTTTACAGTTCAGTGTCAGGGAAACTTGGATTGAGGGATGGATCCCTTGGCAGGTGCTCATCAGCTGGTGAAGAACTCTGGGAACCTATAGTTTTAGTAGTCCCCAAATTTGGCTAGGCAGAAGCAGGAATATAGGGAGAGATTCCTCTAACCTTAAGGAGCTGTCAGCCAGGGTTCCACCTGCAGGCATGACAGGGATGCACAGTGTAAGGGAGCTTGGTGCCAATTTAGAAGTCAGTGAGAGTGATCCCCTGGGCAGCAGACAAGGTATCACTAGTAGCAGGCAGAGTAAAGGCACACCTGTGAAAGGAGCAGAGGTGTCGGTGATGAGTACAGTGAGAAGCGCTCTTGCTGACAGGCCAAGGAGGATAGTGCTGAGGCTGTGTTGAGTCCTTGGTGCTGGCTTAGTGAGAAGCACTCTTGCTGACAGGCAGAGGAGAAGTAGTGCTGAGTGCAGCTGGCTTCACTTAGCCAGCAAGGTCGGTGTACACGAGGGAGTCAAAAAGTGTGACCAGGTGCGTCTCTGCATCTCTGGAGGTAGGCTGACACAGTCCATTAACAGGAAGTAGTAGGCTGCAGTGGGCACTGAAGATCACACAGTGTCTGATCACACTGCGGACACAGGGAAAGGCAGAAGGTGGGGAACTGGATAAGCGTGGAAGGTAAGTCAGAACTAGATTAGGAAAAAAGTCCAAAAATCGGAACTGGGACACTTTCAGGAAAACTGAGTTCTACAATAATTGAACGAGGAAAAAGGGGGTGGAGCAAGTTTAAATAACCTTATGGCCAGGGAAAGCAGGGTTGGAATCTAATCCTGACATTTACTCTACATCCTGATAGCAAGGGTTCTAAAATCCAGCTCAATGACATTAGTAATTTAATAATATTGTGACATTGCTGGATAATAGGCCAAATAGAATCTACTTATTTTTTTTTAAGCCTTATAAACAATGTTACTATATTAACAGCTTCACTGTAAAAGGTGAAGTGAAAGGGATTTTAACTCTTGCATTAGTAAATCCAATTTACTAATAAGTATATTACATGTATATTACAATTATTATGTATTAATAAATTAGGATTTATTATTTGACTAAATTTATAGTCTGCCCCTGTATGTGGCTGTACTTGAGAAAAAGTTTTAAGTGCAGTGTCCCTTATTGTCTAACCAATAAATTAGTTTGGAAAATTTCTCCTACTCAGACTCAGAAGACCTTTAAAATGATTGGATAAAAGCAGTGTTAGCAACTACCAGAAATTTTAGACTATCAGTTCTGGATTACATTTTTTTTATATGCTGGTAATAATCTGTAAAAATTTTCACAAAAAGTGCATCTAAAATTGAGAATCAGAAAAACACAATTTTGTACATTTGTATTATTTGCATTTAATTTAATTTCAAGTGGTGATATTTATTCATTTTCGTTTTATTTTTGTGAGCATTTTATTTGCACACATTATTACCAGTGTATGTTAGTGCTAGCACCCAATGAGGACTGAAATGTTGGCACCTACATTCTAAATAAACTTACAGTAATCCTGTGCATTTTTGGATGGTACAAGTCCTACATTTAAAATCCTACCAATTATTCCACACTCAAAATAATAAATTCATATCCATACTTTTGTCTCATATTCAGTCCTACCAATGGACTGGTTCCACTTGGTTCCATATAGCTATATGTGTTAACAGGCTGTATTGCATATTCTTACACCTGTGTTTTTAACATTATGCAATATGTTCCTGGAAGGGACAAAATACGGGCAAAATTTGAGTTTATCCTCAAGTTGATCCTGCGAGATTATTGCTTGAGTTTTTCAATCAAATTTTTCAATAGAAAGGTAGCCATAATTTATATTAGTAGTATGGCTACCTTTGCATCGAAAAATTCAATAAAAAACTCTTTTCAACTTGAATAACTTTCAGGACTGCTGTATATTATATAAACTTCTAAACGTACCCATGGATTTAAATAGCAATTTGACATCATGGGTTATTGCAAGTTGCTAGTGAAATTCTGTTCCCCTTTTTTTCATGTCATCTCGGGAAGCTTTAAATGCTTAACATTAATAATATCAGTATATTATCATATAAATATAATTATCTGTATGAAGTTGCCTTTGAATAGAGAACCATCCTGCTGCTGGACAATAGGACAATACAACTTCAAAAGGGGAAAAAAGACATGCTTAGTATTACATTTAAACTCATTTTAAAATAATTTTACTGCTCTTACTTAGATTTAAAAAAAATATAACTTAAACATGAAACATCTTTCTGGTTATTCAACTTTTATATTATGATTTTGTTAAATCTATCTCAACTTTCTCTCTATCCTGAATTTCTAAAATAATTTGTTTCTCCTCCTACGACCTTATTTCCAATCTTAATATAATTCAAATATGATATCCTTAAGCCTGATGCTGATAATGCAACTAGAGTCGCACGGCCCCTGCAAAATAAAAATGAAATTTTTTTTTGTCAAAAGAAAGATATATTTTATTAGCTGTTTTTATCTTGCTTTACTATACTTATTTTTATTATTATTTTGAGTTATTGCATTGTTTAGGGATATTTATATTATCTTCAAATAATCTTTGAAATTTTATATGCTTCAATGATGCTTATGTGACATTAAAGGGGACTTTTCATTGCCCCCCTCCCCCAGGCAGGATCTGAGTGCTCAGCTTAATAATTCACTGGTTCACTGTTCTGTTTCTCCTAGTGCTCACATATCATAGGAACATTTAATCATTTCTACATAAATTCCTCCAACTGGTTTCTCCGAGATTATGTTTTGAAGGATCTGTTCACCATATATAAGTACCTTAGATGACAATTTCCGGCTTTTTGCAGAGCTCCAAGTCAATAGAGATAATCAAAAAATTTGAGGTAGCATTCCAACTAAACTAGCAAATTTTAGATGATTTCTGTGATTGATTTGTTCGGCCACTGCCCTGAGAAAAGTGGGGGTGGGTTCATGAGAAATGAAAATATTTCCATCTTGTTAACAGTATTTCTTCAATAAGGCTGCAATGTCGGAACCAGCCAAAAAGGTAAAAGGATGCAGAGGGGGACAAAATACATAGTTTGGTAAGTATAATCAGATCGCCAAGGCTGTTTCACCCTACGACTTAAAACCACTTTAGTTTCTCTTTAAGTTTTTCAAATAATTAACTGTTCCTCTAATGTGATATATGTCTCTTTGTAAATACTGCATATATAAGATACTGTATATTTGTATACTAGAAAATCAGTACACAAAAAGTCAGATTAGGCGAAAAGGGCAATTTTGTCTTTCCAAGTTTATTCCCACGAGATCTCGGCAGTTTCTTGCGGTAAATATCACAAAATTTTTTTGATTAATTTTTACCAATTCAAACTTATTGATCAAATTGTTCGATGGAAAGGTAGCCATACATTGGTAGTATGGCTACATTTCCATCGAAAAGCTCAATTGAAAAGTTTCTGTTGGAAAATATTAATAGAAAAAAAATCTCGCAATATTTATCATGAGAAACTGCAGAGATCTTGCAGGAAGAAACTCGGAAAGGCAAAATTGATCTATTCCCAGTTTATTAAATTTTGCCCATATATGGGATTTTTTGACTAGTTAAAGTAGAATTTTTTTGCAGCATACCTAGAAGGCATTTCTTCCATGAAGCTGTGGCTTGGTTTTCTGGGTTGCTTATATAGTTGTCCCTAGAAGAGAAGGAATGGGACTTTGGGACTTTATCTGAATCTGAAATTAAAATTATAGGCAATGTGTCAGCAACTATATACAACTCACAAAGGCCAGTGTGCTTTTAAACAGGAACAGTACAAGTGTAATTATGTACCTATATCCTCAAAGCTTTGAAAACACGTAGTTGTATATTTCCATAACATCTAACTGTATATACAGTGTGTATATAGATGTAGCTTGGCTGATTTGTGATTTAACACATTCTAATTCTAATAAAAATTTTTATGAATGAAAACACAATTAGAAGACTCAAATAACAAAGTAAATTTCTATTTTAGATGCAGTTTAAAAGCTACAGGTAGCACATCAGTTGAAAAGCTTTTTTGGACTGTGAATAAAATGATTCAAAATAAATCAAGGATGAATGAGTGGTATCTCTTAATCTGGAGAACAGAGATTTTGGAAGAGATCCTATTCATTTCTAATGTGAAATTTTCTGTAACTCAAGCAGGCTATCTGCAATCCACAGTTTGGTTATAAAATCCCCTACCTTGCAGTTTTTGCCAAAAATCTTTACTTGAAAGGCATTGCAGTGGCTCAGTGGTTAGTACTGCTGCCTTTCAGCACTGGGTCCTGGGTTCAATTCCACCCTGGACTTAATCTGCATGGAGTTTGTATATTCTTCCCTCACTTGCCTGGGTTTCCTCTCACAATCAAAAAACATACATCTGAAAAGTGCTATGTAATATATCAGCACTTTATAAATTAAATAATACAAATACTGTCGGATGGGAAGTCAGTTCAAGTTTAAAATCCTGTTAATCCAAGAAATATGGTCAAGATATTTTATATTGGTTATCCACACTGAGAGTCCAGTGATGGCATTATTTGGTATCTAGAGTATATAATATTTATTATTTTTGGCATACCTCAAATTAAAATTGATGCTCACATCCAATAAATCATATATGGAGATTGGAAAACAAAACACTATTCTTTTCCATTATAACGACGGCAGTCTTGGAAAGTATGTTCAAATAAAACTATACCATTTTGAATCAACGTAGGTGCCTAGAGGTGAAGATATGAAAGTTATATACTGCGGTAAAAGAGAGAGATACTAAGACATGATTTCCTCTATTTTATCATTTCAGATGATTGATAATATACTTGTCTAAGTCCCCAAGCAATTTCTTCATATCTATGTTATTATGATGTTGCTGTAAAATATGTTCAGTGATATGATCATTTTAGTGGGGGGGTGAGGAAAATTTGAAATCTTGGCTTTGTGTTTTTGTTTGAGCATTGGCCTAATCTCATAAATAAGGCAAAGAAGAGAAAAAAACAAATATTGTCAGATAAACTGAAGAAAACAATACACAACAGCCTTATTGGGCTTTTTTAAAAATAAACCATCATGAATAATATCAGGTGCTCTGATCAAAAGTAAATGACTAAAATAATTACAGAAATCTATTTATGCTGAATTAACTGTAGAAATGATGATTTTTTAATTCTTACACATTGTGATGTCAGCATAAAAAGTCAAAATTCATCAAACATCAATAAAGTTGACCCATTGTCACGACAAAGATCCTATGGTCAGTTTTTTGTGACTTACCACTTATGGGAAAAGTATGAAGGTTTTTTTTGTCACAACACCACTGGAGCCAACGAAGTGGCTTTTCATTGTGTTTTGTAAGTCTTTTGACGATGGTTTTCACACTGGAATTACTGATATCTTCTGTGTCCATGTGAACATAAATGAAAAAAAAAAAAAAAAACTTGGTCAAATGATTTAATTAAGAAAAACAAGTGTAGAAAGACAATAATTCTCTCTAGACCATCCCCTGGAATGTGCCACAGTATTCAGAAGTAAGGTTTTAATAAGGTTGTTTTTTTTTTGGGGGGGGGGGGGGGGGGGGGGGGCAGAGGTAAGTTTTCTAGTTTTACAGTAGTGTATGAAACCCTGTCGATGAGAAGTAGGGTCTTGGTTCATGCAACATTCTTTCTATTATCAGACTGTAAGAGGAATACCTGAACACCAACAATAAGTCTTATGCTCAAACTGACAACAAAACTAATTTTAGTCTCCCTTTACAATAACAAAGAGAGATTAGTTCAGTGTAGTTTGGAAGTCATACATATCCTGTTTGTTTTACAAGTGTGCAATGTAAAGCGCCTCGTATAATTTATAAAGCTGAATGTATGTTTACAATGCCAAATCACCTGCAACAAAAGCAGTTAAAAAGCAAATTGTCTAGGAACAAAATCAGCTGAACAGTGAAAGCCCAATCACAAAGCTACAGGTCTATTAATAAACCAGTAAAGCTATAGATCTCCATCCCATATCCTTTAACCATTCCAATAAGCACTCCATTTCTTCCTCCACATCTACTCTGCAATAGTTCCCTTTCTCCCAGCATTGTGTGAGACTTTTTAAAATATATAATACAGAAAGAGTCTGTTTAATTGATTTCAGAATTGGAAAACACTGATTATTTATAATAGTATACTTTTATATAGTTTGTTAATTTTGCCTTTCCTGCATTTTAAAGGTTCACTGAAGTGTTTTTACTCAATGCCTTTTTTTTTTTGCTTCTTGAATCTAAGTAGCAAGAAGGGCTCAAGAATTTTTGTTCAAAATCTATTGTCATGGTTTCTGCGTTATGTTTAGGATTTTCATGAGGATGACAGTCCCCTTTGATCTGTTATGACTTCTGTATGATTATGGAACATATGGGCGATTTAGATGGTTTGCTCTTTTGCCTTTGATATTTTGAATCTACAAGGAAGTCCCGTTCTCCAGCATGACATCTATCTGCATATTTCAGCTGCTTGTCCTATGTAACAATGACTGTGATTAGAAGGAACCCCACTGAGTATAGATGGAATGAGGTTGTGAGATAAGGCAACATGCTTTTTTCAGATGAGAATTGGAGCTGAAGGTAATCTCTTCTTCACAGGGGACACAAGTGGGAACCATTTTAAACAAGTGTGAAAGAAATACAGGAGTAATTACAAAACACGCGGAGGGGGTCCATTTTGAGAATGGATTTTAAAATTCGTTTAACAGATTAGAAGATCTTCAATCTGCAGCCTATTTTATACAACATTTCTATGTGGATGAGTTTTTGAATTAATCATTAATCAAATAAATGAAGCCTTGATGTTGGACCCAAAGACTTAAGGAAGGAAGGTAGAGTTTGTGTTTATTGTATTGTATTTTTTTATAGCTTGTTATATTATTGATGCTAGTTTAGTTATTCTAAAGGAATAACTTGGACTTTAATGAATTACAGAAGAGAGTAATGGACACATGCTTGTTGTAAAGGCATATTAATTCAAGTACAAATTAAATGCATTTGCATGAAAATAAAACCCAGACAAGTAAACACATTTATTTGAAGTATTTATTAAAAGGGAATTTACTGATTTATTAAAATAACTTAAATATATTATTTTTAATGGGAAACTAACAAAACCAGGGACCTGATTTTTTATGACCTCTCCCATTTTTCTATCCTGTCTCTCTATATGCTTTTTCTATGCTCTAGATAGTTATTAAAATATTTACTAATAAAGATCATATATGGTGCTTTCCTTGCTTTCTTTATGCTGAAAATTTATTATCGTATTAGCATAAAAATTCATATTTTGCTTGCCAAAAACAATGATGGAAGTACAAAGCAATGGTCTTTAAT
>WMED01006432.1:0-18482 GCA_019650415.1 Pipa parva | reverse complement strand
GGGGGGGGGGGGAGCGCCCAAGGGGTGGTTTGCCCAGGGTGCAAATCTAGCCAGGACCGGCTCTGTCTGAGGTTATGATTAAACAGCCATATCCATGGAATATTAACATCATGCTGTGCTGAATCAACTATTGACCTGTGCTTTTATCTACAGGACTCCTGTTATGGTTATTATTGCCAGAATGTACAAGGTTAAACATCAGACCTGTAACCTCCATTTATATGCAGAGAGCACACACCTCAAGATCAAAGCCATTATGGAGAATGTACTTTTATGGAAGGTTATCCATATTACTTATTAAAAATAACATCAAAGAAGTAGTAAATGTTAAAAATGTTTGAGAATATAAGATCAATGACTGCACATGCTTCACTGGGCAAAAGAAAGAAAGACAGGTTTATTTTTGAGTATTGTGGTCCTTCTCTTAATATTGCAGAAGTAATTTAGATAACCATTATAGGAAGATGAATATTAAATATACTGTACGTATTATATAAACTACTGCAGTAAAGCAAGTTGTAATAAGGTAATAGTTGCAACTAGGTGCATTCATTTATTCACGCACTGCTCAGTCCCATGAATCTGAAGCAATAACGGTTACTCTTTTCACGGCAATATCACAAATACTTTTAATGGTGTCTGTTTTCATAAAGTGAGTTGAGCTCACATAAAAGCTCTTCTCTAACGCACATACTGTCAGGGGAAATATCTATGCATTGTATATAGGGAGAAGACATGTAAGATGAATTTGCACACAATGCATCTGAGCACCTACAGTAATCTTAGTGCCCTGACACTTTGTTTATTTCTATTGTAGAACTGCCCGTAAAATGCGTAGAAAGAGTTACAGATTTAATGCTACTTTGTTGCCTGATCACACCTGAATGCCTTTAATTAGTTGCCTCTCCAGTAAGTTGCTAATCCAAATTTCACAAGGATCAATTATGGAAGCAAATGAAACTCTCTTCCAAAATAACCTCTTTCCAAATAATTCCCATTTGGGAATATTGCAAAATAGTTGGGCCTGAGGGGAAATGGGTTGACAGCCTGCTGTCAAAGTCAAATTGGCACCGGGGGTTGGCTGCTGGCTGGAACGGAATAGAAAATTCTGTACTGGGAGTTCAGAAGAATCTGGCATTCGCAATGAATGAGTTTTTTTTTTTTTTTTTAAACAAGCCATGGAGATTTCTGTAGTGTTTCTCTGGTAGTGTAGGATTGTTAAAATAGTATAAACAGCAGATTCTACATTTTTTGAATGCCATTGTTGAAATCAATATAATGTACATTCTGATTATTTTACACACAAAGACACTTGTGAATTTGACTTTACCAGTATAGCTTTCATTAGGTGGGTTTTATGGGATGTGCATTTTATGTCCATGACTAATTTGCTGATTTAATTTCCCAGGAAGCTGACTGAGATAATTTTACGTTCGATGGTTCCCTTGCTGTTCCTTGCAGCTTATTTAAAGTGGTAGTTTGGAAGCTGGTTGTAGACATTTGATGTATAAAACAGCATAGTTAATATAAAATGGACTTACAACTCCTATAATTCTGTATATGACTGGAGGTATACAAACACATTAACCATAATGTTCAATTGGCTAGCACCTTCCAAGGCGTGGGTTACTCACCAACAAAATGGAAAGCAGTGGTACACTGTCATAATAAAATCCCCTGGATACCAATTATTCATAAACAATAAATAGATTGCAAAAGCTTTTACTATTGTTTTGCCCTTTTGCAGCTGCATGTACAGCCAAGGACTGCATTCACAGGACACGTAGCCAATACATACAGGGTTATAAGTTAAGCATGGATGAGGGAGGGGAGCGCGTAGAGGCTGTGAATGCCTAGAAGCTCAGAAAATTTTGCCCTGGGCAAATGAAGGGCCAGGAACTATCCTGGAGACACACATTTTACATCCATTCCACAAAATGGCACAGTGTTGCCAAATTCCTGAAAAATAGGAATAATATTTTTTTAAAAATGTATGTAGAAACAATTTAGATCCAAGGTTATCCAATTCAGTTGCTTTTGGACTGGTTGATGTGATTGTACCCAGTTTATCCATGCATATCACTGTTAACCTAGTAACCCCCTATGTGAAGACAAGAGATAGCAGCAAATGGTAATAATAACTGATCACATGCATTGTTCCTGAAAAACTACTTACAAGATCCTAGTTATAAAGGATTGTATTCTCTAAAGAACCAAAGAAAATGAGTATTGATTTGAAAATCTTCCATATATACTGTATATAGTTTAGAAAGGTGTATGTATATCAATTGCCCAAACATGGATTATAGCAGATCTAATCAATACTGTCAAACAATGTACTATCATAGGGATAAATCTTTTTTTATCTCTTACTCTTTTGACATTTGTCATGTATTTTAGTTAAATGGTTAATGTCATCAAACCAGCTAATTACTTAAAGGGATCATGTGTTATCAGTTTGAAAGGAAAATAATATCCCTTTATTCTGTTTCAGTTGCTGCTTTATGCAGAGAACATACCTCTGAGACCCAGGGGATTATTCACTAAGGTGCGAATTCGACTGTCGAATTCGCAAACAGCAGATTCCCATAGCAAATCCACAACAATTTCCCCATTGTAAAATCGCGACAATTTTTTAATGTTAAGATTGCAACAATTTTCCCATAATAAAGTCGTGACTGCGACAATATTCTCATTATTAAGACGCAACAGTAGCAGCCTATTACGACTGTCTTTATCTGGTGAATTCGCACCTATACTCAACAATTCGGAGTTTAATGATTTATCCCCCAGTCTGTATAGAGCATATATAACCCTTGCAGGGGGCACCTCTGAGACCCAGTCTGTATCTAGCATATGCACACCCTGCTGAATTGACAATATCCACAGATAGCTGAACTCACTAACAGATGACACATATGTAGAATCCACTGTAGATTATTGTAGAACTTTAGGGATGGGATCTATACCAATCTGGAGAGGTCAATAAACTTTGATTTTCCAACCTGCACTCCATGTGGCTAGATTACAATACTAATACTTCATACCTTTCTTTAACTTTACAATTATGTACCGGTAGCTATTTATTCTTATGATTTGGTGCTTACAGGCTAAAAATCCAGCACTTTGTGTTTCTGCACATATTACCCTCCTATCTGTGTAGGCAAGTCTCCCTCCCATTACTTGGCCTTACTGTTGATTAGAGGGGCATTTGGTGACGTTAAACCTTAGAAAACTCACTAAGCTCCATTCGTGGAATTTGGGTCTTTCAAGACTGTTGTTTTTTTAAGCCAAGTTCACACTGGGGTATTTACGCTAGCGCATATATTTTTGCTCTTGGAAAAAAAAAACGAGCACTGCAAATCCTTATGGCACTTACCTTCTAAGGCCACAGTAACGCTAAATGCGAGCACATGCGAACATTTGGTGCTGTGTATTTGAGGAGCGTACGGCCATAACGTGAAGAGTGCGGCCAGATAGGAGCTGAGAACACCAAGGGAGCGTTCACACTGCGTCAGGTAAGTACAATAGAAAAGCACATCCTGAAGATACGCCGTCCTGAATTTGCCATTGTATTTTTGGGACACGTTTTTTTTAAAGCGCAGCACGTAAATACGTCAGTGTGAACCTGGCCTCACTGTATGGAGTGAGTATTGTGAAGCCATAACTTTACTTTCTTTGTGCTTTTGCCAGGTTCCCGTGTTATAAAGGGGCCCCCGCAGTGCCTCGGGGCCCCTCTGGGGCTGATTCTAGGTTTATAGTCATTTTTTTGGAAGACTTATCTCCCCTAACATAACTAACAAGGCTCCCTAGACTGTGATAGTTTTTATACGGGGCAATCTTATAACAGATTAATTGAACAGATGTAAGAAAATGGTACATTTTTAGTCTAAAAATGCTCCTGGGCATATTTCTACATTACTAAACACTGTGAAACATTTGCTGACTTATTTTCCTTGGCTTTGATAAATCTGGCCCTGGAATCAATGTTTTTCGGAACATATGTGACATTAAAATATGGTACTGGCTTGCAATAGCTCTGTCTGGGTTTTTTTTGGCAGTAAATGTTCCAGAAGACACTCATTTAAACTAAAGATTTCATTTTGTATGAAAATACTGCAATACAGAACATATTATCATAGTGTTTATGAAAGGAGTGTTAGAGTGACTTTGTTCGTATGCTTGGACATATCTCTATCTCTTTCTTTATCAAGGAATTTCCTCTTACTGAAACACCCAGACATTGAGACAATTTTAGGGACATGTTTATAAAGAGGCAAAATACTTTGACATGTTTCACTCCTATAACTATCCTTTCATTATTATACAATTTCTACTATATTGAAGTTGCGGCTGGGTTTTATCCTTTGTTTTTTCTCCACTGCAAATCTCATCTGCCATTCAATTTGCTTTTGCCTAATAAACTGTTCACCAGACCTGGATTAAAACCATCATTTCCTATGGGGACAGGAATGTGTAGCAAAACTGTGAAAACCTGCAGAATATTGTTCATGATCATCCTGGCTGTTAGATCATTGCCATTATATATTATATTGATAGATTATGTGGAGAACTATTCAAATAATTGGGGAACAGGAAGCATGTTTTACCCAGTTTAATCTCTAAGTATAGCAGTAACCACCCCTTTAACACACAAACAGACAGTTTAGGTAGCAGTTTTCCTTTAAGTAAAATTCATGTAACATTAGTGAAATTTATTAAAGTAAAAAATGATTTTGTTCTAACTTCTTTGCCCTTTTTCACCACAAAAATGGGCAAAAGGGTCAAAAACTACATTTTTTACAAGGGCCAGTGTTCTTCTACAAGACTCCCACCTGTAACATCCCCCTAGGCTATCTACCCCAGGAATGTCTTCGCTCTCTCAGGACCACAGCAATCACAATATCTCTGCAGGACAACTTTTGCCCTAGGGCACACCTAGAGGTCTCCTACCCCCAGGTATCCTTTACCACAGCAATCTCTCAAGGTGGATCCTGCCCTCTAGCAGGCTGGGGGAAAGCAAACACTTTTACTTAGAAGCCCCTTAATTAGTAATCAGACTGAGGTCAGGTGCCTTGCCATATCCAGGAGTCAGTGTAGTTGTGGCAGCAGAGCAAGGCGCTGTAAGGGGAAATTAAGTAACTACCCGAGTTGCCGGCTTACTTGTACATTGGCAAGAGTCGTATTGCAACAATTCTATTCGGTGAGCATAAAAATCCACAGAAATTAGAGATGTGTGTATTTGGAAAGTCCTTGGCTGTATGCTGGTAGAGAACAGATCATGGCCACGGCATATGCATATGCATTTAAAAGGTTACCAGCACCAATTATTACTTGACTGCGTACTACCAATTATTACCTGACTGTGTTATAAGTAATTTGACCTTTCCCCTTAACTTATTCTTTTAAGTGGAAGTGATCTCTTTTCTACAGCATTTAGCTGCAGGAAGGGGGTTCACCAAGGTGACACAGGGACAGAAGGGGGTACTGTCTCGACTTATCCACGGGTCATATTAAAGTTCTTAATTTCTGGCCCAAAAGCTGACCTCGACTTATACACGAGGTCGACTTATGCACGAGTATATACGGTAACTTGGAGGAATGATCAAAAAGCGGAAAAAACAGGGGAAGACAAATTTTTCCCCTCTTTTCCACCAAATCGACCTTAGTAAATATCTCCCATGTTACTGCACCTATGTCCCTCCTATCTGTGTAAGTCTCCCTTCCGTTTAGATTGTAATCTCTAAGGCACAGGGACCTCCATCCTCTTGTTTCAATCACCACTTGGCATTGCTGAATTGTACACTGCTGCTTTATAAATACATACATACATCAGAGCAGTGGTGTTCCAGTGTGGTCATTTTAACTGGTAAGGATATTTTTGACAATGACTTGACAAAATGGAGGGTATATCAATGCATATATTCAGTAGGTCATACACAGCATTCAAAATATATAGGTACTTCATCATTGGGGGTTTTTTCAGGACAATTTACACAAGTTAGAGTAGTCAATTATCCTCTTTTCATTTGTTTGTTTTTTCATTTGTTTCAGCTTTATTGAAATGACTGTTTTTTTTAAAATAGCAGAGTTTTCAAATGGGACTGAGTTTCTCTATGTACTAAAGCAGTAAAATTATATGAAAAACAAATAGGGGCGGATTGACTAAAAGGTGAATTCACCTGTTGAATTCCCTTCTTTACAATTTGAATCGCATCTCAGAAATAGTCACAAATTCACTTCTCATTATTATCTAAGTGGTGAATTGTCTTGTCGAACAAGTGGACACCGGCGATTGTGTCAGATGTGTTGTGTGGCAAAGTTAGTAAAATAGAAGAAAGAATGCGGAGACCTTCCATCTTCCTCTCAATTCACCACTCTGATGTGGAAAAGTCAAATGGATGAATTTGGAGCAGTACTTCTAGTCACATTTGCTCCTTCGACACATTCTGCCACTTAGTCAATAGTAGAAGCACCTGTGTCCACGTGCACACAAAGCAATGCAAAGTGCTCCATAAGATTGCGACTATTGTAGTCACCTGAATTGGTTGCATTTTTACCACATAGCAGAGTTTGCTCAATAATTGGCCTTTAGTTAATAAGGCACTAAAACTTGCTATTCCCCCTGGCTTTCAGTAATAGACTTAGTAGAGATAATAAAATCAATTATATTGAAATAAAATCTGTTACAGATTATTGCAATTATCTAAGTACTATTTAGTAATCGAGTTGTTGTTTCCTTATTATTGGCCCTTTTGTATTTCTTTGCCTTTTTTTTATAACAACCAGATTATAATAAATGCGAACTGTAAGATAATTTCTACCTCTCCTTACTTCAGTGACCTTTGGTATATTTAATCTCATGTTATGCTTTGGAATGAAGTGAATTGCTGTGGGTGAAAGGGCCCCCTTCTTTCTAAAACTTTGTAACCAATCTTAAGGGGCTTTTTATAACAGGTCAAAAAGTTAACTTATTTTTCAATTTTAACTTTTTTGCTTTCCTTTGCCTAAATATTCTTTCTGATTGTTGTCCTATTTAGAAATCGAAAAGGACATTTTTGGAACAGATTTAAAAAAATATCTTTTATTTCCACATTTGGACAAGATTTTGCCATTAATTTGATGCATTTTGGTGGGAGTTCCAACTGGATTTTATGACTTCCACCTCACACTCCTCCAGTAGAAAATAATATTGTACATCAGGTCAGGAGTGACAAAGTTTGCAGCAATACTGAATTGTAAAAGAACACTTTCAAATTGAAAATAAAAAGTTAAAAGATAAAAAAAAAAAATAGTATTGAAAATTTGTTCCAAAAGTTTTTTAATAGATGAAATGGATGGAAGGTTTCAGGTATGACTGAAAGGGAGGAGTAGGAGGTTGCAGCCCGACAGAAGTATCAGTGGGTTGAAACTACAGCAGACTTGGTGCTAGCTAAGCCTAAGATTCAGAGTCTAAAGAGCCTCTGTCCTTCACCCTTGACTCCCACTAAGGGTTATGGTGTTTGCTGCATAAAACCTTCCAAGTCATGGCCCCTACAATAGCTGTCCACTGGTAGTACAGAGAACCACAGAAACAATACAACAATACCAAACAGAAGCAATGCTCCTAGTTAATAAACAAAGCAGAGATCAAGCCAGGCAGCAAGAGTAGTTTACAATTGCAGTAAGCAAGAGTAGTCAAGGAATCAATGCAGAGTTCGAGGCAGGCAGAAGTCTGGCAAAATCCAGGAAACAGGCCGAGGTCAGGAACACAGAACATCATTTAGAAGTAGCAACCAGGAACAAGAATGAAGTCCTATAATCTGGCACAAAAGCTGGGAGCTGTTTGACTTATAAAGGGAAATTAGTGGGATTGCTACTGTAGCAGTAGCATGATTACGCCAGCCATTAGTATGTGCAGAGTAGACATATGCAATAATGTAGATGGCTACTGACACAAATACGTAATGAAGTAGAAGGCTACTGATGCATATACACAATGACGTATACAGCTACTGATCCATTAAAAGAGGTCAACAGAGAGATTGGTGAGTACCACTCATGACAGTGGAAAAGTACAGAAATAAATCTATTCTTTTCTACTTTATTTAACTTTTTTTTTCCTTTAGATGTAAAGTTGTCAGATGTAGCAATTTCCTTCCTTTATGTAGAAACACAAACTTGCAACTCTTTATTCACTAAATAGGGAATTCCCTTGGTGAAGAAGTGAATGTTTGGGAATGCTATCTAATGTGTAGTGCAGTGTAGTGCTGTGTAGTCACGTAGTGATGTGCATTTGCCCAAGCAAAGTGAAGTGACATCATTTTCCCATAGATTTGTTAAAGGAGAAAATATCACTAGAAATAAATCTTTATTGCATTAATGTCAAAATGCTATTAATAGGCAAAATTGATTATGGAGAAGAAAAAGGTCATTAGTTTGCTGTATTATAGTCACCAACATTACAAGTGCTCTTAACATTCTTTTTCTATGTAACAGCATTCCTAACTCATGCTGCTAATTGGTTGCTATATATATATTTTTTTGGTCTTTTGAGTGTTCAATCACCTTCTGCCAAATAGGAACCCTGCCATCAACTTTCTACTTCGCCACTTTGATCTGGCAAAGTGAAATCCGCAAATTTAGAGCAGCACGCCTTGGAGAGTTTGCCACTTTGACACACTAATTGCTTAATAATTAGCTTAATTGCACTTGCATTTGCACACAAGAGATGCAAAACTACATAACCAGAAGCGGTGATATTACTGCCATAAAGCAAAGGTATTATTAATAGAAACATAAACTACCTATATAATGATGGTGTTCTAGCTGTTTTTTTAGACAATATCAGACAAGTATATCACATTCTTCTCATTAAAATATACAGCTATAACAAAGCTGATTGTGTGACCTGACTAATTATCTTGGGTAGAATATAAACACTGATAATAGATAATGCAAATATTACCGTTATATATTACCTTAAATAACATCCCCCAAGTCTCCTAAATATAATCTAGAGGTCACTGCTTAATGAATCCATTTGTTTAATATCTGCAATAACAAAAGTGAAGGTGAACTGCTGTCACTATAGTTACTAGCTGGTAACACCAGTTAAAGTAAAAGAATGGTTCTATTTGTGTAGAGAAAAAAGCTGTATGTTATTTACTTATAATATAAAGTGTGGTTTGCAGATGTGTCTCTAAATGATAATATTATATGAGGTCTAGAATTATGAAATTTGTAATTTGTTGGTATAATTTGACAGAATTTATAAAGAGTAATGATCACCAAGGAGAAATATTAATCATTATAACAGTTGTGCTGTAATTAAATAGTATGCAATTTTTTCCTATCTACATTTTTTTAAAGGCAGTTAAGATTTGCTCAGAAATCTAGCTATCATAGCCCTGAAATGTAAAACTTCCCTGTTCACCTTTGACAGACTGTACAAGATCTTACAAAACAAAATTGTATCTGCTTTTAAAGACCTTGGGACTTAGCAAATCTCTGACTTTTCTTCTTCAACATTTTTACCTAATAGGAATTTTTACCTTGTGTATACCCAAACCATCTGTTCCTAACTGATCTGAGATTTTTTTTATCCCAGAGTTACCTCACCTTATACATTTAAATATGTATGAAAACATCTAGCATTTGCTCATCCTGAAACTACATGACTTAGTTTTTACTTGGCAGACACACTCAGCTCATGAGATCTGATCTGTATAGAATGAATAATAGATAAAATAAGATATTGTATCTCAAGCCTAAAAGATTACAAATCTTTTACAGTTTTATTAACATTTAATTTGTAATTAACGGTGCTTGTTTTCTATTCCATTCTGTGTTTTGTTTGGGTGTATGTTGATGCCTGCTGTTAAAGAAAGAATTCAATTTATTAATCACATTATATACCGTAGACTATTGTGATTCATAAAATATAAAAAAAGGAAAGATATCAGCATTGCAACAAAGATCCATATGGTCAATGCAATTGTTTTCCCGATCTCCACATATAGTATGCATGCGAAAGCTGGACACTCATGAAGGCAGACAGAAAATAATCAACGCCTTCCAACTATGGTGTTGGAGGGGTTATTGACTACAGTGAGAATTCAACTGTCAAAGTGAATTTGTATCACTTCGGGTGGTTATGCTATTATTCTCTACTCCTTATTGACTAAACAGCAGATTCCTATAGTAAAGTCGCGATCACAACAATATTCCCATAGTAAGAATGAAGTCGAGACCATGACAGTAGCTAGCTATTGGATAGAGTGCAACTGTCGTTAACTGGCAAATTCACACCTTTAAGCGACAATTCAGACTTTAGTCAATAACCCTCTAAATGCAGTGATTTAGACAAACTATTGATAGTACATTATCTTAATAAGTTGTGCCAAATAACAGTAGCCTTTGTTGCCTTTTAAAATCAGCTCTGCTACATCCTAATGGGATGGGGTGGTTCTTATCCATAAAATGTATTTTACTGTCTTTAGTCAAGATAAGAAGGACATAATGTTGAATAACAACTTCATTAGCAAATATTTTCAGGCTCACAAAACTGCCTGGCTCCTGTCTTCAATGGTCTCTGTTGGACCTGACCTGCCAGTGCCATTGACAGGTAATTTTCTTTAATCTTTAATCTGAGAATTTGTAGAATCATGTAAATTATACATAAAGTAGGCTTGTGCAGAAAAGCAAGGGAATGCCTTCTGCTGAGTGTTTGTGTTGCCTGATATATACATAAAGAAATATAGTTATAAGGAAATAAAACCAAATTCCTGTGTATTAGCATATTTACTGCACTTGTCTCAGAGGCAGCTTAATGTCCAAATGTGTGATTAAAGACTAAGCTTGATACATTTTTTTCGTTTCAGTCAAGATATGATTCAGCAGCTTTTAAAGAGGAAAGTATCTGCAACTGGTAGCAGTTAGCACTTATTAGTAAAGAAGAGCTAGAATAATGATGGGCAGTATGGTGGCTCAGTGGTTAGCACTGCAGTACTGGGTTCTGGGTTCAGTTCCACCCTGGATTTCATCTGGATAGAGTTTGCATGTTCTCCCCACTCCTGCATAGGTTTCCTTCCACAAACCAAAACATATTACATAGGTTAATTGTGTGTGTGACTGAATATATTAATTAGATTGTAAGCTCCAAGGGGCCAGAAGTAAATGATGAATCATTGTAAAGCACTGTGTAATATATCAGAGCTACAGTATATACTTTAATAAATACCAATACAATACAACAGGCAACCATTGATCTGTTTCTATTGTCATAATGCCTCAGTAAAAAATGTCCCTGTGGCTGCATTATTCCCTTTGTCCTAGTCTCTTTGGAAGCAATATTTTAAAGTATAACTCCACTTTTGTGATTTAAAGGAATAGTGGAGTCTAGAAAATTTATTTACACAGGGAATTGCCACTGTAGAACATGTACAATACATGTTGATTGCAATATGAATTACTTATTTTTACTTTTTTGTTTCAGTCATGGCCTGGCACTTAAAGTGATGTACAGTATATTCTTGATTATATGCTTGTAATTTGCTTCACTTGTTCTTTTTGAACATTTTCCCATGTCTGTATTATAACTGTATTGTTGAATTCTATAATAAAATAATATTGCATAACCTAGTGGTATTTCATAAATAAAATATACATAAATGTATACATACTTATGTTTATCTTCCATCAACTTTCTTATAGAAGCCCCTCCTCTCTCCTCCACTTTCTCTTCAGCTGATTGGTTCAGAATTTCAGGCCACTGGTTTGATCCATAGGCTTGAGAATTCTAAATAAAAATAATCAAAAAGAAGCAGGTATGCAGCAGTTCTGTGATGTTGCACAGCTTCAAGATTCTGATTGGTTGCTCAAAATTCAGAAGACTTTCATTATACCTGGCTTAAAATTTTAAACTGACCTGCTGAAAAGGAAGTAGGTATGAGTGAGAAGGAGCTTCAGTAATAAACTGGCTGTAAAATGACTAGGGAGGAAACAAACAAATAATACTTGTTGCAAAAGTATTTATTCAACAGCATCAACAAAACAAACTATTGGTGACTAAACTATTTCTTTAATGTACCTACACTGAGGGCTTTCCCTGTTGTTGCCCTTGGCAACCAGCTGCCTTTCTAGAGTAGCGTCCACCCCTTTCAAGCCACCATGAAAGCAGAAACACATGTTGATGAAACTAGTACTGGGCCTTAGTGACATTCAAATGCTAGTGAAGATATCATGCTCTTTAAGTCCAGCATGACAAGGTAGACCACTGCCAGAATCAACCACAGGAGAAGCAAGTGAACAGTCATCAACAGAAGTTCCCTGAAGAGTTCAATGTTATTAAAAGAGTTCCCCTTTAATGTTTAACAAGCCCTGCTGTAACAATGTAAAACCAATATAATTATAAATCTGGCAATCTCAGCAATCTTTTAATGTGTTTTAAAGAAATTTCATTATTATAATATTGCCAGGATCTGTAACCAGAACTGGAGGGAGGAGTAGGAGGTAGCAGCCTTTGTGTAATACTACTATAGCATGACAGCTTACAGACCTAAGGCACGGAGTCTAAGACACACCCAGTTTTCTCCTAGAGCCCCCACAAGGATGTTAGGGTTTGGCTACTGTGCTGGACCCCAGTTGCAGCCCTTAGGACTGCTGGCCATGATCGGTAAGGAGTAACATGGCAGAAGAGCAGAATGGTCAAGTTACAGGCTCGGAATGGTCGGAACTGGCAGAAAGCTAATGAAGTCAGAGGACAAAGCAAAAGGTCTAGGGAAACAGAGGTCAGATGTCAACAGGAAACAGGCCATGGTCATACACAGGAAAACTGGAATAGAGGTACATCCGAAGAGTAATCTAATCGGGCGCCAGTGTTACCTTCAGGTTGTCTTAAACAGACGCCTAAATGGGAATGCGTATGTGATGCTATGCCATGCCTACTTATGTTGCCAGTATGAGGGAATTTAGATGCCAACACACTGCCCGTGACTAATCCGGAATATGAGTATTATCCCTGACAAATATGCTGATTAATACAACCTATATTAAATCAAAGCCATTTATGAATCCATACTGTACAGTGGAAAATGTTATATGTAGAAGTACAAACTATCTCATCCATGAAAGACAGCATGTTATCTTTTCTCTTGACTGAATTTTGTATATTTTTTAATCATAAACCCGAGGTCCTCTTTTCCACAGGTTTACAACCACATCAATCATGTTGTGTTAGTGATACTCTCAGCTTATTCCACAAAGATTTATATTAATCCCACACTGAATAATTCAGTGGTTTGTTACATATTCCGGTGTCACAGGAAAGAAAAAATGTTTTATTTCACGATGACCAATACCATTTCTGAAAACATTAGGTTTAATGCACTTACCCCATGATCTGTAATTTAAAAAGTCATGTACTTGCTTACAGGGATGAACAATACTTTCAATTGCAAAGCCAAATGTCAACATCAATATCCCATGACTTAAAGAAAAATGAAATTGTAGCGCTTGAAAATATATTAACCAAAAATAGTTCCAAAAATAAAGTCCAAAATATGCAGCTTCTCCACAACGTGGCAACGGTTCGATTTCCCACAAATAAAGGTTGGAAAAAGATTTATCTAGGAGGGAAGCGCAAAAAATGTGCACATAGTGCCTTATCACAAAAATAAATAGATAATAAATAAAAAAGAGACCGGACCACCAATCTAAAATCTCAGAATGTGCTTATAGTGAAAAGATTTGGAAAGTAGAATCCCAGTGCTGGAATAGTGTTCTTTACACTCTGAGTGTGGGAAAACTCACCAGAGGTACATTCAATATGAGCATGTAAAAGGAAATCCAACAGCCGAAGGTATGGCTTAAACTACAAAACAATTTATCATATGGCAAATAATGAAATAAACAGTATGTTATAGTAATTAACACTGCTATGGCACTAAGAAAAACATCTTTCTAAATATATCAGGGTCTAATTCAAAGCCTTCCCACTTGCGGTATCCAATGATGTATTCATATATATTACAGTAAAAGTCACATGTGTCTGGGGTAAATGGGTTTGAATGCATCCAATATCTGAAATGTTATAAACAGAAAGATGAGCAAATAAGTCACATCTAATTGGATTAAAGTATTTTACTGTACTGGTATTACAAACATCTGTAATCATAGTGAGACCCAGTGGACCAGAAGTCAGTGTGTAGTCAAGGATGGCAGTTTCCATAAGTAAGGTGAACTTACAATACTTTAGTTCAGAGACATGGTATAAAACTAACAAGATTTTTATTGGTTTATGTTGTCTCTCTCTTCCCAGTTTGGATCTTCTTGGGCACCTTACATATTACAAATATGTATTATGCTGTAAGTATGTTATATAGGAAAAAGGACCAGACCAGTGGTTTGTTTAAGTAATAATCAATATACAAATCAGGAACTCAACTTCACAGATATTGTCACCAGTATTTATGTAGGAATAAGCATGTTGATCCATTTTTTTTACTTTTTGTGGTGTTACTGATCCTTTAATGGTAGAATACCAGACGTCATTAGGTATAAGACCATGCAAATGTGAAAGTGTGTTGGATTGTTGTCTCTTCACAGCCCACATTCTTTTAAAGAGAATATATACAAAATATTTAGAACTGAAGATTGTAGTATGTGTACATTCAATTCCTCAAATGCTTTAATACTCCACACATCTCCCATCACGATTCAAACAATTAGTATGAAACTGCAAATGGAGTAAAAGCAAAATATCCTCAAAGCGTGCTTAAAGTATATTTTACTTTCATTCCATTTACTGTTACATACAAAAATATTTTGCTTTGATTCGTCTGTGCCCAATACTTAGGGGGGATATTAATCAAAGGTCCAAATGGTCAAAAAAAGAGAGAAAATTTTGTTTTCCCCTGATTTTTCCTCTTCTTGACCATTTCAACAAGTTATCAAAAATGATTACTATTTTTTACTGATAGCACCTATTTTGAATGAGATTATTCACATAGCTTATGGGTCTTCCTCCTTTAGCCTGGGGGATGGGTCCCTAACCTGGAGCTCAATCTCCCAATTTAAATGCAGAACAATAGTGTGAAACATAATCTATCTGTTGTTCATCCTAGTATTTCTATAGCCTGTAGCTATTCTACTCAGATACAATGATCAGTGTCTGTATTCCAGTTAAACAACACTGCCCAGTATCCCAGTTACATTTTAGATTGTCCAACATGATTTCCCATCTACCTCCATTAAAAAGACTGGCATGAGCACAAGCTGTCCCCATAGTGGAAGAAAGAAATATTTTATTTCAGTTTTCAAATTATGGAAGATGATCATTTCTTGAAAGCAGCAGATAATCTAGAATATGTAGAATAATAGAGGGACATAGTGAATATTTCTACTAGAGCATCTTTTGGTCTCATGTATATAAGATAGAAATTGTCTCACAATCAATAGTAATGTAGGCATCTGAAAGTGTTCTTTAGCATCATTTTAAATAATGTCATTATTTTTTTATCATATGTGCATAAGATGAATGCTTTCCTGGATCTGAATATTTTTTTTTTGAGTATTCTTAACACTTTGTTCAAATATTAATCCTTTACAGCAGATGTCCTTTAACAAAATTAATATTTTAGATATATGTGAAACGTATCAAATACAGTTTAAGACACTGAATTTTCAAAGAATATATAGCATAGCACAGTGATTTTTCATGATTTAAGCTACTTTAGCTAGATGAAAGGTAGTTACAGAAATAAATGCAATGCAAGTAATGCAAATTAGTTTAGATTTGAATTTGTGTCATCCCCCCACTCTTGATAAATGGACCAGGATGACTCAATCAATTGAAAGTGGCTGCAGCCTTATAGATCAGATCATTAATTAAAGTGTTGAAGGTTCCATTGTCTTGGGCATTAATAAAACTTTACATTTTTTTTGGTTCAAGGTTAAGACATGCAGGATTTGCATTTGCAAAACAATGCTTCCAAATAGGCCAATGTAGATCTGACCAAAACACTAGTTCATTCTATATTTATTATAAATAATAATATACACATATTGCGAGGCTTTGTGTATATGCAGAGTGACTTGTACAAGTAAATGGAAGTAATAACTCAAAACTATTTCTGTACTTATATACAGTATATAAACAACTGTTAAATTAAGGGCTCAAAGGCCAATAACATATTTTATTCTATAGTTTTTAACATTTTTATATTTTTCCAAATGCCGTTTACTTCACACATAGGGGGGAATTCACCATAGACTGATATGCACTTGCGTATCCGCGTGCAGGACATCAGCAAACGCTTTAAAGGGATTCCAGTCTCGGGGAGACCAAAAAATTCGCCTCACCAAGACTGGACCCAAACTGTTGGGTCTAAAATACCCCAGTACCTTTTCCCTTATACCAAATGTGCCAAATATCGTGCTCACCTTTCGGACTTTACTGGTCGACCAGGGAACTTCAATTGATGATAATAATTAAGACGACACACAAGGATATCATGCAAAATCAGTTCTGTTTATTTGATTACAACTTCAAGCTTTTATACCCCAAAAAGGGACTTTCCATGATTCCCTTTTATAGACTTCCTATGGCAGCCATAACGAGAAATTTTATTATGATAAGAAGCTTAGCAATTATTACCTTTTACCTTTTATGTTACATTTCAGGAATATGCACGTGTATATATATATGTGTATATTTTAATCTATAAGTTACTGTGATCACTGACAGTTTAATATAAGAGTTTTTGTCTCTTACATGAATCAATATAAGTACTGCATAGGTTATCTATGTTATTTATATTATATTGTTCTAAATTATTATTTACTTGTGTAATTTTACTTTTTTACTAGATACAAACGTTAAACAAGTTACACTATATCATATATGTTAACATCATTATATGCCTTATATAATGACACCTGTTTTTTTATCCACTCTGTTAGCATGATGGTTGAGCCACGTTGATGATGGGATATATTGCTCACTGCGCATGTAAACCGGTACACCACTATAACTTGTTTAGAGTGCACATTTTGCTTTATCAGGTTTTCCAGCGATTATATGTGATAGCGTGATTGTGGCTAGCCGAAATGTATTAACATTAGACACCGAGATGACTGCCCAAAAGATGTCTGCTGTATGGCTATCACAATACCAGCAATCATTATGTTTGCACTCTTCCCATTGCTTGATCAATAGGGGGCGTGTTTATGTGAGAAACGGCTTCTGATTGATTTTGAGAAACACATGACCCTCTAAACGCTTAGTCCGGCCCACTATGATCCATGTGATTCTGGAGCCCGGGAGGGTGTATGGGGATGATTACAAGCAATGGCTGCCGTTTTTTAGATGCAATGTAAATATATTTTGGAGCATTGCAGGGCCGGGTGAGCGCTCAGGTGGCCAACCGGACATGCTTTAACGGAGTGGTGAGTACTTAAACGTTCATTTTAACACTGTTGCCATGATTAAGCGCCTAGGCGCGAAACGCGTAGGCCTTAAGATGCTTCCTTGTTTTTAAAAAAATTTTTTGACCAGGAGTCATAATAAAGTTTCACATATTTTTTACGCATTGGAGTGCTGGAGAACTTTTTTCCTGAATCTGCATACAAGTCCTGTTTGTCTCTCCCAGCACCCGGATTTTGACATTACATTGGGATTGGTAGCGACCTATACTTTTTCTATTTTGTCTACCTTTTATGGAAGTCAAATAACTGTACCAAAGTCAAAAAAAAAAAAAAAAAGTTAAAAAATATAAATTAACTTAACTGGAGGGAAGTGAACAAATAAATACACAAAATTAACTAATCAGTCTAATAGAGAGTACACAAAATACATTGCTCCTGGTATATATACACTTCAATATACGTATAAACTTCAATAGTATTACAAAACCAAGATTGCAAGTTATGTAGATTAAAAACAATTATAAACACTCATAATACTTGTAAAATTTATTTTGTCTTAGTTCTGTAGTTTGCAATTACACACATAACCCACATAACCCCCCTTCTTGCCTAGAATTCTGTTTCAAAACAGTGAAAAAAAAAGTGTTACAGAAATCTTTACTAAAATAGAATAGCTTAAAGGGAAAATAACACATAAAAATTATATATGCGAATATTTACACAGTAACAATATTATAATTAAAAAACTTTAATAATCTCTAAAATCTGGTTCCTGACTAAACCCTTCTTGCATGGTCCATAGAATGGGGAATAGTTTTCCCAAAAGGGGTCATCCTTATTTCCGCAAGAACGGCTGGAAGCTTTCCTTCCAACTTTGGAATATAGCGTTGGAGGCTTTGGGAATTTTATATTGTTATCTGATTCTATAAAGGTAGGACATATCATGATAACAGTTGCATAGTTCTGTCTTTTTCAATAAAAAACTAAAATTTCCTATTATGTCCTTAATGTAAAATTGCCCTACTGGGTAATTTCATAGGAGGGAAAAGGAAAAGGAGACTTCACCGGGTTTGAGA
>WMED01006431.1:0-18482 GCA_019650415.1 Pipa parva | reverse complement strand
TATTGGCTCCTGTGACCTATCAGGTCACAGGAGCCCTCCCCAAACCACGGAGGGAGTCAGTCAGGACCCCCTCTGTGTTGGATCAAGTGGGGGGGCCGCAAACTATCGTCTTGAGGACCGCAGTTGGCCCCCGGGCCGCGAGTTTGATACCCCTGCTCTAAGCGCAGTAGCTTTTTGTCCAAATCACCACCTCTGATACTGGGAATGATCTTATCTATCCCAACACATTTGAGTCCCTGAGTCGAACAGGAATGACAGAGTCTGAAGTGCGAGGCAACCAATGACAAGATTTTACCTTCAGAGAAATCCCTGTCAGCTAAGATTAGATAAGTGTTGACTCAGCCGGGTTTTGAGTTTTTTCCTACTTTTAGTTCTTGTAAAGTATATGCTTGATTCTATCCCATCCATTATTATACATCGTAATAAAACTAACAGTGGAATCATCCTGTCTTTCCTTATGGACCAAAAGATCATCCTTCTGAAGTTCCTTGACATACCTTTTCGCTGATGATATTACAGATGGAGGATACGAGAGGGCTAAGAAATGCTGCTCCAGTTCTGTGGCATGCAAATGAAAGTCTTTGTCTGACTTACAATTCCTCCTAATACGTAGGAATTGTCCCTTAGGAATTGATTTTTTTCAGAGGCATCGGATGAAAGCTCTGAAAGGATAACAGACTATGGGAGGAATTCGCCATAGTGCGAAGTGAGGTCCGGATCCTTTGGCTCACTTCACATATCCTGTTATGCGCTCACTGATGTCCTGCATGCGGACATCAGCGAACGCTTTAAAAGTATTCCAGTCTCGGCGAGACCACTCGAGTCGCTTCGCCGAGACTGGAATCCCTTTAAAGCGTTCGCTGATGTCCTATTAGTTGCTGTGGGTTTCCTATACAAATCAGTATGTAGAGTGTTGTCAGAGCCCTTTTTAACGATGATATCTAAAAAGTTAACTTCTTGTGAGGAATAGCTATGAGTAAGTCTAATATTAAGATGGTTATTGTTTAAGATACTCAAAAAGTCCTCAAGAATATTTGCTGGGCCCCGCCATAAGATGAAGATATCATCTATATAGTGGAGCCAGAGATTGATATGAGTGGCAAAAAACTCCAAATCTTCACAAAAGACGTATTCATGCTCCCACCAGCCCAAAAACAAATTTGCATAGGAGGGAGCGCTTTTGGCACCCATGGCTGTACCTGTTACCTGAAGAGAATATTGGCAATAAAATAAAAAGTAATTGTGCTGCAAAACAAATTCCAAAAGGGTCAAGACAAAGTCTTTGATGGAACTATGCTCATCTGACAATGACCGAAAAAAGTATGTAATGGCCTGTAATCCATGAGTATGAATAATGGAAGAGTATAGCGAGACTACGTCGCAAGTGACTAGAGAATGTTCTAGTTCTATAGGAACACCTTTGATTTTGAGGATGAAATCACTGGTATCCTTCACAAAGGAAGGAAGTGAAAAAACAAATGTTTGTAGAAAGGAGTCAATGTACTGACAAGCCGGTTCAGTAATAGATCCTATACCAGAGACAATGGGCCTCCCTGGAGGGTTAGTCAGACGTTTATCTACCTTAGGTAGCATATAAAAAGTAGGTACAGTGGGGTGACAAACACTGAGAAAATCATTTACATCTGTAGTGATAGCGCCATTTTGAAAAAATTGATCAATAATCCTAGATAGCTGTCGGGAAAACACCTCGGTTGGATCCGGGGGCAAACGTCAATATTGTTTTACATCCAAAAGCTGTCTATGGGCTTCAGCTAAATATTGTTCGGTTGGCCAAATAACTACATTACCCCCTTTATTCGAGGGTTTAAAAATGACATCATCTCAACTGGTAATTTCTTTAAGAGCTTGCCTCTCCTTATATGTAAGATTACCAACGGTATTAATATCACAATCTAAAGTATTAAGATCTTCTTGAAAACCGTTATAGAATTCCTGTAGGGTGGGGTAATCAGCAAAAGGTGGTGTAAAAGAGGAATGAGGTTTGAACTTACTTGTAAATGGAGACAAAGATGGATATTCTGTGGGAGGAAGATTTTCAGGTGTCATATTGCAGGATGAGGCTGTAGTTTGAGTGGAAAAATATGCTTTCAAAGCTAGTTTCCTACAAAAAAGTAAAAGATCTTTAACAACCATGAATCTGTCGCAAGGCAAAGTAGGACAAAACCCCAAACCCTTAGAGAGTACAGACCTATGTGCCACGGTTAAATCATGAGTAGATAAGTTAATAATCATCAGATTCTCGTCCTGTAATGTGTTGGTTTGCGAAATCCTTGTGGGCGAAACAGGTGTTGTAACCCCGTGTCTGTTTGTCCTGGGATCCTATGTTTACGTTTACCTCTTCTGGTCTTTCAACTGCTGAGTTTGTACTTCGTTCTAAAAAATTACTTTCCTCTGAGTCGGTAACGTCCATGTTGTTAGAGCTGGCAGGAGTCTTATTACATTTTTGATGTTTACGGGAATTTCCGTGATGTTTCCACTTGTACACTTCAAAATTAGCGTAGTCTAATTGATCACTTTCTAATTTGGATTTTTTATGTGTAGCAAGCTGAAGATCAAGTTCACTCAGCTAACAATACTCTTGCCCCATTGCCTTCCCATTATGCACTGCTCTACCATTTTTTTCAATATTTACCTCACCCCTACCTCACCCCTCAGCAGTGCCATATTTCACTATAGGCATAAGAGCCTTATTCCTATAGCAGGGTCAGATGGAAGGGACCCTCTCTCATAGTCAGGGGTGTAAATGGGTGATTAGGGATGAAGTATTTATAATATTCAAGTGCTGAAACTAACATGTGTTTACAGTTTTTCATGACATCACAGTCACACAGATAAAGCACTTCAGTTCACTGCATAATTTTGTTTATTTGCATAAAGGGGTGGGGACAGTTAGTGGGTATGGCCAAATGTACCAATCATTATGTGGCTGTAAGCTCTTATATAAATTGGGCACTGCACCTCAGTCTCTGGTTGGGTGCTTCTGATCCACCACACCTGACTCTATGAGAAAATGAAGCTCTGAATGAAATCTTAGGATCAGAAATATGTTTAATATTCTTAAGAGCTATATAAAGCTGTTAGCATAAATAGATTGCTCCTGAGCAGTAGCTTGCTTAAACAAGATAAAAACTACAAACAAAAAAAGGAAATTGTGTAATTGAAGCAATAGTAATGCAACTACACCGGGGGTTATTCACTAAGGTGCGAATTCGACTGTCGATTTCTCAAACAAATGATTCCCATAGCAAATCCGCAACCACAATAATTTTCCCATTGTAAAGTAGAGAGTGCGACAATATTTTCATTATAAAGTCATGACTGCGACATTAGCAGTCTATTGCGACTGTTGTTAGCTGGCGAATTCACACCTATACGCAACAATTTGGACTTTGATGAATAACCCCCGGACCATCTTTAACTTCATCATGACATGTTTCAGGCTAAGCGAGCCCTTTGTTAAATGACATTTTATTACAATGTGGTACAAACGCCGACACACAGCAAGGACACCCTTCTACAGTCTGAAAGATAAAATCTCAGACGCTTGGTAATATGAGTTAGTGTTCGTGCATGAGACTGTTTCTTAGGGCTCATTTACACAAGAGACTTTTTCAGAGAAGCAGATATAAACTGGCATCGTTGTTTAAAATGAAATTTGTATGAACAATTTACTCTGACATCTGCAACAGCTATGACCACTGGCAATGTGACTCAATCACTGCTGCACTAGGTAGTCAACCACAGAACTAAATATCTGTTGTAGCATACTCCCATTGGTCAGTTTACATTTATCATTTTACTGAAATTTTACCCATGTATAATGACACCTTTGTATTAGTAAAATGCTTTCCCTTTCTAAATAAACTGCAACTACAAAAATCACAGGAAAATAGCACCAAAATTACTCCTCCACAGCGCGCTGCTAACTGAGATGCCAGCACACAGCATCTTCTTCCTGCTTCACAGGCTTCTACATCATCATGCTCATTGCGGGGAGCATTCTCCTTGCCCCCCCCCCACAATGAACGTGATGATGGTTAAGCCCTGAAACACCCGAGGTGTAACAGGGTGGGAGGAGCTGCGGTGCTGGCTGCCAGTCAGCCAGTGCTGTGAAGAAGCATCGGGAGCTGGTTAAGTACAGCACAGCTCATGCTGACTCTTTACAAAGCACTGGTCAGACCACACATGGAATACCGTGTGCAGTTTTGGGCACCAGTGCACAAGAAAGATGTGGTTGAACTTGAGAGGGTTCAAAGGCGGGCTACTAAAATAATTAAAGGAATGGACAATATACAGTACCAAGAAAGATTATCAAAACTGAGCTTGTTTAGTCTAGAAAAAAATAAGATTAAGGGGTGACCTAATAACTATGTATAAATATATAAGAGGTCAGTACAAAGATCTGTCTCACAATCCATTTATACCAAGAACTGTATGTATTACAAGGGGGCATCCACTACATTTAGATGAAAGAAAGTTTCTGCATAGGAGGGGGTTCTTTACTGTAAGAGCAATGAGGTAATGGAACTCTCTGCCTGAAGAAGTTGTGATGGTTAATTTTATTAAAGAGTTCAAAACTGGTTTGGAAGCTTTCCTTCAGTGTAAGAACATTATAAGTTATGGGTACTAGATAACTGAAGGTGGGACCTTGATCCAGGGAATTATTCTGATTGCCATATTTGGAGTTGGGAAGGAATTTTTTCCCTAATATGAGGATACTTGGCTTTTGCCTAATGGGTTTTTTGCCTTCCTCTGGATCAACATTGCAGGAAAATAGGCGGAACTGGATGGACTTGTGTCTTTTTT
This sequence comes from Pipa parva, assembly GCA_019650415.1. Taxonomy (NCBI): domain Eukaryota; kingdom Metazoa; phylum Chordata; class Amphibia; order Anura; family Pipidae; genus Pipa; species Pipa parva. The sequence continues at coordinate 13,655 of WMED01006431.1, read as the reverse complement.
CAGCCTTATAAACTATGTTACTATGTAAATCTTTGATTTTGACCCTGTTTCAGTTCTTGCATAGTGCAGTACATTTTCAGCACAGGATCTTTGTGATTCCACAACAGAAACTTCATTCCCCCAAAAGGCGAATGAGGTTGCTGGACTCTCCTTCCTATTTTTGTTTATACATGGTTACATAGACCTGTGTGTGTTGCTGTGTAGATCTACAAATCATTCTGCAGTGGCGAGATATGAGAATAGGTTTGAACCTTTTTCATAGGCAGTAACTGTGTTAACGGTAATCATCTGAGGACATCTGTCTAGTCACATGACCATGAGTTTGTGAATCAGCAGAAAGTTCCCTGTCAAAAAGTGTACTTTCTCTGTGAACCAGCTAAGCATCAAAATCTGTCTCATGTTATCCAGGTACTTCAAGGAAACAACACTCACCCTATATTCAAGTAATATATGTTTATTACATGGTGAACACAGGAGCAGTTAATGTTCTTTGGCATGTATCTAGATATCGCAATTTGCACATTCACTAGTGCCTCTGTCTTCAGAGCTTAAAGCTTCTATCTTAGACCCTGTTTCTCCAGTTTGGCTGACCAGAGGACCCTAAAAAATGTTTAATTCAATGTGCAGTTCTCTGAAGTTACATCTTGGAAGGCTTGAGTCTTCTGTATAGTCTCTCTACTAACTGGTAAAGCCTTAATGGAAAAAAAACAAAACATTCATTCTATATTTAGCACAAAGCCTAGCAATATTCTACTGGAAACACAGTACTTCTCTGTATAACCAATCCTCGGATGGTTTCCATGCAGCCTTTAGCTCAAGTTAATGTCATTTTAATATGCCATGATTAAGCGCCCAGCGCGAAACGCATAGGCCTTGATGTACACTGCTTTAATTTTATTTTTTTTGCCCATGGAGTCACAATAAAGTAAGTAACTTTTATGTTTTCACCCTTGGAGTGCCGGAGAATTTCTTTCAATTCATGAACTGGTTTCCAAATCGTCCTTTGGCTCCTGGCACTCAAAGCACATTTTAATAGGGATTGATAGCGGTCAGCATTTTGTTCTTTTTATCTAAATAGCATCTTATTTTATCCATATAAAACCTATCTCACTACAACAATTTCTCTGCACAATGGGGCAGGGCAATGTTGCATTACCTTATTTCCCACCCCTCCCCCCCCGCCGCATTTAAGGTGGTTATTCACTAAAGTCCATATTGTTGCATATAGGTGAGAATTCGCCAGATAAAGACAGTCGCAATAGGCTGCTACTGGCGCAGACACATGTTTATAATGAGAATATGTCATAGTCACGTCTTTATTATGGGAAAATTGTTGCAATCTTAACATTAAAAAAATTGTTGCAACTTTACAATGGAGAAATTGTTGTGGATTTGCAATGGGAATCTGCCGTTTGCGAATTCAACAGTCAAATTCACACCTTAGTGAATAACCCACCCAAATCTTCATGAAGTTGTTATTTAAAAAGGTAGAGATGCAACAGACACACCTAATGGAATGCTTTGCTCTTGGGTATTTGTTACTGCAAACATTAAAACACCTCCAGAGTTTAGAGAACAAATAAGAACATAACACGATAGCTCCCGGTGAATATTTTATTCAATGCAGTTGTCAACACATTAAAAGGAATACATTTAAAAAAAGAAAGTGGTAAAGATTACCAAGGGACAAATAAAGTAATTATGAGCCACTATGTTAATACATGCTAGACTTCTGCTTAACACAGTTTGCATAGTTATGCTAGATCCATATACGTAAATACTATACACCTAATGTTATAATAGAGGCAGTGGTGGCAACCCCTGAGCACAAGGTTTTTGCCCCCCATTGTGAATTTGTATTTGAACAGAGACCTTTGATCACCCAGTATAGATGTGCAAGTTGGATTTATATGAACACACTATTTGTGCAGAGTAGATGGGTATACAATAGAAGGCACAACTTTTAAAATACACAGCTGAATGCATAAAGTGATTCTTCCTTATTCAAAAAAACCTTTAGCTGTGTACAGTCTACCAAGTTGCCACAGTTCTTACTTGTTGCATACCTCTGGCTAGCCTTTAACTAGAGCAGTTTGATTTTTTTGCAATGGAAATAGTAGGCCAGAACATAAACAAAGTTGAAAAACAAAACTAATAAAAGTTGTGAAATAACATTACAACACAAATAAATCTGCATAAAAGACAGGAAAGTACACTGAGCGTACAATGATGCTCACTTCTCTAATTCTGCACAGCTCATCTCCTGAAAAGCTCTTTAAATTCTAGTTACTCAAAGTTGAACGATCACCTTTTCTAAAAAATAAAAATAACAATGTATAACTATAGTAGATATAAGATATATATATCTAGGGGCAGTGTTCTCTTGCAGTCTGACAATAACCTAGTGACTAATAGCCTCCAATAACTTCTAAATGAAGCATCTCCAAGAAATGTCAGAGCTTCTCATTTTAATTAGTATATAGACAGCCCTAGATTATGTGGTGAAATGAAGGCAGTGCTCTGATGTAAATGACATAGATATACAATAAATGTATGCAAAAAGTCACTAAGATACCATAGAAAACTATTTTGGCCACCATGAGCTGCTGCTTTAAACAATGAATGAAGAAAAAGATCCCCTACAAGTCAACTATCATTTTCTGAGATTTAATCTTTCTTGCCAGATTCCATCAACTGCTGCTATCTTGGATTTAAATGACAAACAGAGTAGACATGTTTTACAAATATATCAGGAGGTGGCTTTCTCAGCTGCTACGACAATGGCCAATGGAACATTCATTAATGATTATGTACTAATAACATTAAAAATGCTTTTGGAAGTTTAACTGTGTCCCCAAGTCTGAGCATTAATCATCAGACCTTTAATATATACAGTAGGTCCATGAGACACCAACATTCTAGCATATTTACTTACAAAAGTGAATACAAAATAATTAAGTATTTAAACTTTGAAAGAATAAAGATATACCTATTTAAAAAAATACAGCACAGCTGTCTCCCATTTTAGAAGTGTAAAGAAAAGAAATGATGTATAAAGAATCAGTCCAGTAAAGAATGGAGACTTCAGTCCAATATGTCAAGTCAGATGTTTCATTTTTTAGCATCTCCAGGCAGGTTGTCTGGCTTTTCCCCCTGGAAATAAATATATATATATATATATATACATAGATGAAAAATATTACAAACTGTACAAATAAACAATCTGCACATGAGTTTCTTACCTCCATGCTTTGGTCTCCTCACACGATTTCATTTAAACTTAAAACTCACATTTTTACAACACTATTCTTTCTTCTACAGTAGACTCATATGATCACAGATAGCCTCTGCATATTCGTGCTTGTAACCTAAACTATGGCTGAATACACAAAACTACTTTATCCACAAATGTTCTGCAAAGAATTTGCTGGTCTACATATGGTACCATAATCAGAGGGATCTTTTCCCCTGCAGGTTTCTTCCATCATGATCCAATTTCTCTCTCTGCCTTCTCAAACAAGCCTACTATAGCATATGTGATAAATAAAGGGTGTGTTTCTGGTTTGTAAAAGTCCCTCATCCTTAGCTGTATTCAACTTAAACCAGTAAGACCAGCACTTGAGAACAGAGCTGCATAACTCTGCGCAGAAGTGCTGGGCAGAGCGCCCAGTTTGCCCTCCCCAAAGTCGACCCTGCATAAAGCAGCAGCTCCATACACTGCATACAATATCTTTAGGATGAATTCCACTACACATTATTACATATGCATAAGCAATTACTAGTTCTGCACTTTGCTCAGGGCAATGTCTTGGTTTAAACTTTGGATGCTCATGAGCTGCTTAAGTACTGGAGATGGATTGAAATAAAAATTCTCAACAACAGAGAAATAAACTGTAGTGTCTAGTGTAGCTGTAAAATACCTTTACACAATAAGGTCTTTTACTCAAGCATTGTCTGGCTGGAAATGCACTTTAATGGAAACAGTCAGGTAACACGTAACCTTCTACTCAGCATCCAACTGAAAAACCAAAGCTGGACCCTAGTGATAGTACAAAAAGGAAACAAGCCAGCTGGCAATATCACTACAAAATGGGAACTAGAAGATATAGCTGAATACAGACTGTTACCAGTACAGACTAAGGGGGAATTCAGCAAGCAGCGAAGTGAGCTACGATGAGTTTGTCTCACTTCGCAAATGGTAGTATGTGCATGCTGATGTCCTGCACGTGGACATCAGCGAGCGCATTAAAGGGATTCCCATCTCGGCGAGACCAAAAGAGTTGCCTTGCCAAGACGGGAATCCCTTTAATGCACATGCTGATGTCCACGCGCAGGACATCAGCATGCGCATACTACCATTTGCGAAGTGAGCCGAACGCATCGTAGCTCACTTCGCTGCTTGCTGAATTCCCCCCTAAGTTACCAGTGGGCTTGTTTCAAGCCTATCATGAGCAAACCAGTTCCTGAAGAAACTGAAATCAGAAAAAAAAAAAATTTAAAAGAGAAGAAAACAACAAAATTACCTTGGACTTGTTTCTGGAACTGATGTTGCTGCCTACAGCTCTATTCAATTGTGGCAAATTCTTTTCCCTTTGTTTACAGAAAAAAATAATAATAAACAGATTACATTGCACATTGCTTCATGGTAATTTCCAAAAACAATGATTATTCTTCATCATCTTACATCATCCCAATTCAGAAGCAATGAGTTAATTTCTACTTCTTACATCCATCATGCCTTCCCCTCTTCTCATCTCTCTAACAGTTTAATCTCTGCTCAAGGTTTTGTTCATTTTTTCAGTCAATCCTGAATAATGCCGTCTACTCATTTCCCTATACTGTAAAAAGCTTAAAGCCTAAACTAAATAAAGCACAATAAAGATTTGATCTTACAACAATGTACCTTACAGGTATAAAGTTTATTATGCCAGTTTAGGATGATCCATCCCTATGGCACTAATGATCTGCACCCCCTAAGTTGTAACTGGAGGCTGACATCTTTATAAACTTAGCCAGCCTTCACCCTTAGAAGGGTCTGAAGTTGGGTTTAAAGGGATAACATATATTTGTCCCCTTGCTAAAGACAAGTTGGACAGCACTGGTTCACTTCCACATACCTTCAACTTAAAAGCGAACTACAGCCTGAAATACATTTAATCTTGTAACAATGGAACTTTGGTACAGAGTTTACTATGCCAGTTTAGGATGATCTAATCTTGTGGCACTGATCTGTGCGCCCAAAGTTGTAACTGTATTTAGTTAAAGTCGCATATCCCAGGAGCTCCGGTGGCAGGAGAATTCCAGGAGGCGGGCAGATAGCCACATTATACTGAGCTCTGCACCAAAGACAAGAAGGAGAAGCAGAACCGGTGAGGGTCAGATAGCTATGAGTCATGGGCCGGATATGGCCCGCGGGCCGTAGGTTGTGCACCACTGGTTTAACATATATAAAATATCTTTGCTACAAAGCTAATAAGAAATTAATAACCGTCTGTGCACTACATGGCTTTTAACTGCAGATGTTTTGCAAGTATAACAGTTTATTGGTGCAGAGTCCTGTAGGATATATGGTTTAATATATATTTTATTTTACATGGATGAAGTGAAAACACAGAAAAATATAAATAAGTTTAATTTCTTTGATTTAAGCTTAGGTTTAAAAAGGGATCAAATATTAACACGGTTCTTTCTTGCTTTGCAGAGTCAGTTATATATTTTTGACAGTCTTAACTTGTATTTTTAATGTACGGTTTTTTTCTCAGTCCCCAAGAAGTGCACACTGAGCATGTGTTCAGCCAGTGGCTAAGGATGAAGGCTGGTTAAGATTATCCTGATGTGACTCCAATAAGCTCACATTAAACACAAAAAAAAAACAAAAAAACAAAGAAATGATTATAGACTTTAGGAAAAGAAAAATGGAACACAAGCACCCACCTGTCCTAGTCAACAATGTTGAAGTGGACAGAGTGGATAGCTTTAAATTCCTTGGTGTACACTTGTCGAACAATCTAAAGTGGTCCCTTCATTCCAGCAAGTCTATACATAAAGCCCAGCAACGGCTTTATTTTCTTTTCAAGAGAGCTGGTGTCTGCTCCAGGATACTTGTTGAATTCTACAGGTGCTCCATGGAAAGTATCCTCTCATACTGCATCACGGCCTGGTTTGGCAATTGTAGCACTTCAGAACCCCTGGCACTCCAGAGAGTAGTCAACATAGCTAAACGAATCATTGGAATTCAGCTGACTACTATTGAAAGCATCTTCCGTAGCTGCTGGCTGTCCAGAGCTTTAAATATCATCAATTATGCCAATCACCCTAATCATAATTTGTTTTTCCTTCTGACAGGCCTTACAGATGCCTTAACTAAAGGACTAACAGACTTAGAAAAAGCTTCTTCCCTGATATCATTGTCAAATTGAACCTCTCCCTGCTCCACTCATAGCCTCCCCCTTTCCCTCCACTATTCTGCAATATCCTGTCCCTGTCCTGGATAAACAATATACATTGCATGATTTTTTGTATTTATTCGAATTATTGATTACACTTTCCCTTTCTTTTCCTCTATTTATTTATTCTTCTCTTATATACAAATTTATTATACTCATTGTGTATATTTATATATGGACGCACTTTAATTTCGCTGGTATGTATACATGTACTATTCAGTGACAATAAACTCATCTTATCTAAAGATGTCAGTGTCCAATTACTACTTTGGGGACACAGATCTGTGTCATAGGACTAGTTCATCCTAAACTGGCATAGTAAACTCTGTACAAGAGTTCCATTGTTACAAGATTAAATGTATTTCAGGCTGTAGTTCGCTTTTAATTTGAAGATATTTGGACGTGAACTAGTGCTGCCCAACTTGTCTGTAGCAAGTGGATAAATATATGTAATCCCTTTAAGCCCAGCTTCAAACCCTGCTAATTTATGTCTTAGAGCAGACCTGGGCAAGGTGCGGACTGCGGGCTGCATCCGGCCCGCCTCCTGTCTCTGACCGGCCCGCCTACCCGTTCAGAGTTGTAGACTCTAGTCTACAGCAACCTTATTTACCCTTTTACCCACAAGGAGGCTTTGCGTGCAGGAGACATAAGCAAGAAGGAGAATTGCGAGCTGTTTGATGTGGAGACGACCCTAGCCAATCGCAGGGAGGAGAGGGCGAGGCACCAGTAAAGGGAGGCCAATAGAAATAGCGTTTAAGGAAATGGGGCGGAGCTTTTCACGGTGTCGGTAGGTGACAGGTCGTGCATGTTGCAGATTGTGGAATAAAAAGCGGGATCTGCGGAGATATGAGGAGGAGGCACCGGGGAGTACGAGGGGCGGACACCGGGGCAGAAGGTACCGTGGGAAGAAGAGGCAGGGTGCCAGTAAATGAAGGAGGGTACACCGAGGGGAGGAGCCATGTTATAGACCAAATGGGGCATGGCCAACCACACGCTAGACACGCCCCCGGCCCTCTGAAGCTATCTGGGCCATTAATTCGGCCCGATGGCAATAATAATTGCCCACCCCTGTCTTAGCAGAATAAAAATAAAGGCATAGGAAGCTCTGGAGCACTGTTTCAGGGCTAACAAACTTGCAGTCATTAAGCTACTGATAATTCCCATAAGTTGCTTATAAAGAGTACACCTGCAGATTTCTGTTTAATAGGTGCTGTTTGCAGAGTGTTGTTTCTTGAGATTCAATAACTGAAATAATTCCACAGGTGTATTGCTCCTACAATGGAACTTCATTACACAAGTGCTCAGATTAAGCAATACTGCAAGGCACTTTAGCCTGCCCTACTACAAATAAAGTACACATTGCAGAAAGGACATGCAGAGTCCTAGGGATATACTGTAAATGGCAGGGTATTAAAAAGGACGTACATTTAAAAAATTAGTACATACATTTACCATCTATTTCATTTAATGCATAACTAAAAGGTATCATAACATAATATAGGGTTCCTTACCCATAAGGCTTTACTGCTGAATGGCTGCCAGTAGACCAGTTTGCCCCATGCCCTCGCACCATCAGGGGCATGGCCCATGAGCAGTGCTGGCTATGTAAACATGCAGTTAACTCTTTTAATCTCATACAAATGCACAATCAAATGTGCATCTCCCACAGATAAATTACTGTAATGCAACTGCAGAACATTCAGGTTATGCTGTGTGACCTGCAGGAACACCAGTCAATCCTTGGGACAGGCATGACCACATAGGAAAAGCATGAATATAGCATAAACATGGGGGAATTCAACAGGTACACATCTTACTGATGTATAATTAGCTAGCTATCGAAAACAATAAGAAGTTGCCTTTCCTTCTTCTAGCTCCCCTATACCAGTGCTTGCCAATAGCTGATTGGTTGCTGTGGGATACTAAACCTCTGTAAAAGAGATTGTCCTTGTTGACGAATGCCCTAGTAACTGTGATATCACATCTATATTGTGAAATGAACACTAGGATGTGTAAATATAGAATGATTAAAACTTAACCTTTAATAGCATACAAATAAATCGTATGCCGTCTATATATATTGAGGGACTTTCCTTCCCCAAACCCTTTACATCGATATTTAGTGTTGACATTGTTAAAACAATTTATTGTTTTTTGTGCCATTACTTGTTTATTTGTATATTATTAAAAGGTTAAAGTTTTAATCCTGCTATATTTACACATCCTAGTGTGAAGGTGTTTGTTTTTCCTTTCTTATCCCTTCCCTCAATGTTATTTGATTAATTCTTATACGCCTAGCACCTTGGTAGCACTTGGTATCACTTCAGGAACTGTAGCAGTGCTCATTTCCCCTTTCTATAGCATCTACATTGCGGGTAACAAAATGGCGGCGGTGTAAAAAGTGAAATAGGGTTCCCCAATCTGAAATATAGCAGTTGTTGCTGCTGGTCTGTATACTTCTGATTTATGCAAATTTTATATCTGGTCTTTAAATTCTTCTTCAATGCGAAAAGAAGTGCAGACAACAATAAAAAACAAAACAAACTCATGCAGTGTCTTGCATTGCTAAGCACACAAATATACCTAGTCTCAGAGCTTCTGTGGAACATGTAAGCTGCATTGTTTCCTCTTAATTCGTCTTCCTTTAACCTTTGTGCATGCATGTTTGTTCCTGGTACACTGGGCAATGTTGGCTTCTTATCTGGGTGCCTTGTGGCCATGTATGTTGAGTATGGTTGCTTACTTATGCTTTTGTTAATCTGGTCCTTCTCATGGCTTGGGACTCCATGTCCTGTTAGTAGAATAAAATCCAGTATTCAAACTTTTTGCAAATTAGTTTTAGACATTGAATTTTAGAAAGCAAATCCTGAACAAAAAATGGCTGCTAAAGAAAAAAAATTGTAAGATTGTCACTTTATAGTGGCCCTTATTATGCTATGCAGTCTACAAGTAATGGATACAATGAAATTAAGCAGGTAAATTAAATTGTTAATGCATCTTAGAAATACATGTTCAGATGCACAACCCCATGTAAGCTGCAGGTCAGTTTGCTACTGGACCAAAAAGCAACAGTGCCTAAATGATTCACTATGTGAAGCCTGTGTTTCTTGGCAGAATGTCCCTTTAAAATGGTGAACAGAATGAGAAACCGTGACCTCTTCCAACCTCCAAAACATAAGGAATTCTGAAGCCCATTTCTACCTTTAGAAAAGACATCAAATGATGGTGCTGTCTTGGGCCACTCATCTAGATAATCATACTCTTGTGTGGACACAGGCAGCGAGCCTTCATTGTTTGGACACATATCACATTGGTCCTAAAAACAATACAATAAAAACACTTCAGAGAAGAAGAAACAATGTAGAGGACTGCACTGGGTTTTAAAATTATCATGCTTATTTCTTAGCACCTGCACTATTACAACCAGGGCTGTCTTTAGTAATCAGTCCCCACAACCTGTCATTTGGGCCTTTCCAACATAACAGTGCATAGATTACTAGAAGGCTGAAGCCCTTTATTTTTATATTCCTAACCCCGACCTTTCTACTAACTATTCAGGGGCACACACATAGTGGAGTAAGGGGAGATTGCGGCTATAGAAGGAGAGTGCCAAGCTGCCCCTACTAAATGGCCTCAGCATAGTCAAAACCTAAAATAGCAGCCACCCATTACCAGAGAACATGAGCTGGGAGGGGAGAGGGATAGGTGCTGATGCCACTTTTGCTCAGGTGCCACTGCACGCCAATATTACCATTTCTTTCATTTTGCATTCCCCTGTTATTCACTTTTCTGTTATCTCTTCCCTTTTGCTTGATCCCTTTAAATCACAGCACTACTTCCCACTGAACCTTATCCCATTTATTTTAGAGCAAGCTTGGTCTATGTCATCTCATCTGTTTTTGTAGTCTCGGAGTCACTTAACTTTTGGGCCAAGCACCAGAAATGCTTGAAGGAGTCAATATTGTGTTCTAATAGAGTTATCCAGTTTCTGTGCTGTAGAACTGCCCATACAAAACATGAAGGGACAAAGCAAAGCAAGGATGGATTATCTAACCCTGTTTAGACTACTACAGTGTATTCCTTTGTAACCTAATAATGTGCAGAGTGTAAACCATTAACAATAAATAAAACAAATATTCATTTCTTCTTTTGTTCATCTAGAGCCAACACCTGCATTGGCTGCCTGTTGACTAAAGAATACATATCAAGATCTGAATCCTGACCTATATAGTACTTAACAATAAAGCCCCTTCCTACATATTTGATCTAAAACCTACCCCAGCCATGCACATGAACACCTTCTCTCGAATCACATCTTCCAACTCATACCTAGAGGACTTCTCTCATTCTGCAATTATCCCCTAAAGCTCTCTCAGACACTCCCAAAGGGTCTAAAAAGCTCAACATTTTCAAGGTGGCTTACAACATGACCTTTTAAATATTTAAAACCTCTTTTGACTTCTAAGGACAAAACATAAATAGTGACCATTAAGCAATTATTACCTATCTCTGAATAAACAGTTTTCATATATCTTGTCTTTTCTACTTAGGTTACAAGTTGCTGCAAACAAGTAGCTCATTCCTAATGTTGTTTTACAATGTAACATATTGTGGCAATGTGTTATCTTGTATGTTCCTCTCACTATGTATGTCACCACAGATGTTGGTACTATAAAAATGAATAATCATCTAAAATTATAAAGCCTACTTTATGTGTGCTTGTTTATGAATTAGCACCTGGTGATGGAACAAAACATCCTCCTCCATTGGTACACCACAGAATTCACAGGGTATGAGAACGCTGTTTGATATGTGATCAGCAGGTAGTGGGGATCCAGGACGCATGGTCCGAGCACTGGGCTGAGATGTCCAATCAGGGAGTGGTTTTGGTTCAGTCTCCAGAAAATGGACGGGAGAAACTCTTCTATTACAAAATGATGCAAAAGCTTGAGGATTGCAACTATACTGTAGGGGAAAAAAAAAATGGTAAAACTTTAGCAACTGCTCCATTAAAGGAAAGATTTTACACAAAATTATAGTACAGTATGTTGTTGGTTGTGATCTAGGACAATTTACAATTTCTAATATTAAAGCTTTATTACAAATAAAAAATGTTGTTTCTCCTACATCTATTGAACATTTTAGATTTTATTCCCCTTTAACAACAAAGGGTCAGTTTTAAATGGTATTGTAAAGAGGAGTAGACTAATGTCATTAGCAATTAATACACTTTGAAGACATTTTTCCCAAATCAATGTAGATGAGAGAGTTGCAAGGAATACATTTATCAAGATTTATTGGAATTAGCATAGCATTTAAAAGTTTTAAATGTTTTAATTTTTGCATAGTTTTAAAAGTTTCGGGGCAAATTATGCCAATATGGAATAATTACAAAAAATGAATATGGTTAAGCAGCTTCGTATTTACACTCCCGAAAACATTTTGGCTTGATTTCTAGCATGTGACTGGAGGTGGGTTTAGGGGCTCCATTAAATGTGCGTAGACCTAGTTAGTCACTTTACCCAGACTAAAAGCTGTTCCATAAGTGTCCCCAAAAGCAATGACCAGTCCCCACTGAAACTATTCTGTAATAGCGAGAGGAAACATGGTACCTGATGTACTATAAGTTCTTCTTCAGGTAAGAGCTTTTCACAGAATTCACAGGGAAGCTGAAATTCCTTATCTACAGAAAAAAAATACAAATTTTATGGAAATAAAAGTAGTTTCTTTTTCCCACCCAAACAACATATCACAGTGCATTAGTAGGAAAAGTATGATGGTTAGGCCCAGAGTCCTGATTCCTCTTCCCTACCCCATACCTAATGTGTGGGTCCTTTCATAATTAAGACTGGCACACAGTCAGTCAATAGGGGGGAGTGAACAGTGCACCAGTGATGTCACAAATGACATTACTGGTGTACAGCCAATTGGAAATGATAAGCCCAGTGACATAAGCCCACAGAGTGAAACAATGCTGTACCACTGTTCCTCCCTGTTTTATTGTGAGGTATGTGCTCATTGCTGAAGGGCTCATTACTAATGGGATTCAATGCATAACTCTGTCTCTAATGCAGGGGTGTGACAGTCAAATGCACAGTGGGGCCAACCTTAATATTTATTGAAAAAAATGTCTACAATTGTCAGTGTTTTTCCTTCTCATTAGATATAATGATGAACCTTTTCAAACAGATCTGTCCATTACATTTGTGAACCGATGTTCAGCCTCTCACTTTTTCTTGAAAAGATTCTGTTTTCCACCTTTCATTTGGGCATTTTTTGGAGGGGTGACCCCATGTGACTGGTATCATGAGGCAGCTAATTATTGTCAAAGGAGGGAGGCTTGTGGGTCCTGACTGACACACCAGCAGAGCATTCTGGGATTTGTAGTATTAGCAATGTATGCACTGTCTACCAGCGAGCCAGCTTTAGCAGACATTTGATATTTTCTCATGGGCAAAATATAATTACACAAGGGCCAGAATTTGACATACCTGCTCTAATGAATTCTCTGCAGCTTTGCACTATGCTTATTTATTGACTTTTAAGGATGAAATTTATTAAAGTCGGAAAAGCCGTTTGTGCTTTTCCCAATGTAATAACTCGGGAGAAGGCTTTGAAGTTTCTCCTGGTAAGTATTGTGAGATCTGACTCGTGCGATACTTGCTGTGAGAAACTCTTTTTATTGCATATATACATGGAAAGGTAGCTATATTGTATGGCTACCTCTCCATGGATATATTTAATTAAAAAAATAAAGTTTGTCACGGTAAGCATCGCACGATGGAAATCTCGCGATACTTACCAGGAGAGACTTCAAAACGTTATCCCGATTAAAGTCGGAAAAGCCGAAAAGGCTTTTCCGACTTTAATAATGAGATGTAGAGAAAAAGCATCTGTTAGCTACATGGGAATCATTTCAGTATTTGCAGAAATGTTATCAATCCCTTTATAAAAAGGAAAATGTAAATTTAAACATACCCACACAGATTGTACCTATTTTTTACTTATGAACCAGGCTTTAAATGGATAAGGTCACATGCAATATGCCACATCCCTCTTTAGAGAGGAAAAACAGTCACAGTATGCTAGACAGAGACAGGTAGAGTATAAGGGATACTGTTTATTGGCTGAATAGATGGTATATGCACGCTCTCGAGACTACTGAGGTCTCTTCTTCAGGCATGGTATGGCAGTATGCTAGGCAGAGAC
>WMED01006430.1:0-18482 GCA_019650415.1 Pipa parva | reverse complement strand
GCGCCATTGGAGGGGGGCGCCTAGGGCACCAATAGAGCCAGAGCCGGCTCTGGTGGCACGAATTCATTATTCTCTATGGAGATGGGTCTGTAAAATGTTTCTAAGTCCCTGGCAAAATAAACAACAATGCTGATATTAAAAGGCCCCATTGACATGTTAATTGTAGCAGTATTAGAGCATCGATATTTACCAATATCAATTTACATCGACACAATTTTTTTTTTTACTTTCAGAAATGAGGGGAAAAGGAAAATGTGGCAGAATAAAAAAAGGGGATTAAAAATGGACAAAAATGGTGAAAAGCGTGAATATGTTTTTTCAACTTTAGTAAACTTGCCCCTTTAACATATAGTACAGCACCCATCTAAAAGATATAAGAGTCAGGGACAGCTCTCACCCCTCTCCGGGTTGTGCACAGGGACCCCACTCCTTGGGAAACTTAGAGGAATTCTTGCTCGTCATCTGAGACTAAACCAGCCTTAGTGCTTCACTCTCCAGGGGTGCCACTATCTCCAGACCTAGCAAACTGCCACAATAAACCCTGTCACTGAGACCCTACTCTCTAGACCTTCCATCCAAGACACCCGGGCATCACTAAGCCAACTGCACTCCTTGTTGGGGGAGATGCCTTTCTGTAGCTAGGGCTAACTGGAACTTCTGAGGTGATCTTTACTGGGCTCTGTTAACTTCATAAGCACCTCCAGCACCACTTCTGGTGGTCCCCCTAGAGCCAAAGACTCTCTTACTTTCTGAACAGCAGCTTATATATTAACTCTGAGATCCTACCCAGAATCACATAGCCATAAACATTGTTCTTTGTGTGTATTAATTATGTACTCCACTAGATGGAGTCACTACTTAACATTATCATATTATGAATTTATCAAAGTCGTAAAGGTTTTTTTGATGGCCTAATGCTAGAGAAACAGTATATATTTTATTATACCGGTATCGCCTATTTAAAAACGCTGTTTTTGCCATGTAGAAAATCACTTTTTCATACATTTTATTTTTAAAAAAAGTTATCTTCAATCTGTAAAAGTCAGCAAATGTACTGCATCTTTACACATAGAACATTTTAGGAAATGAAATATTTGCTACACATATATTACAAATCTTGATCATAATTAGGGTTTAGCAGCCCCTTAAAATTCAAATCACAGTGTCACACTGTTCTAAGTTCAGACTGTATTTCAGCCTATTACTGAACCAGGTTGTGTGTCCCGCCTGATTAGTTTTTCCTCAAGGTCAATGGGGGGACAGCGAATAGGATTTCATTTAAAAAAAAAAGATCATTTTGAAACCAAACTCTCAGGGGGGAGGTCAGTAAACAATATATCTGACGCAGCGCATTTGCTAGAGGCAAAATGAAAATGATATCTAGAAAATTTGAAAAATAAGCAACAATGAATTATTAACTAGCATAATAGCTTATGAATAAAATAATATTGCAAAGTGGCTCTTAGAACATATAGCGGAAAAATGAACCGCATCAAATTTGTTTTAGCCAATTTCACATTGAAAACGTTAAGAAATAGGTTAATTGCAAATATGTACTGTTAAAAAATGAACAACTGCTCTGCATAAGTATGTCCCTGAAATAAGAGAGAGATGTAAGGGAAATGTATTAATGTTTAAAGGAGAACTAAACGCTTGTTTATACTAGGGTTGATTTTTAAGAGGGAATCAGGAAGTACCTACCAGTAGGGGTTTTATGCTGCAGAGCTGCCACCTGCTCTATATAAGAAGCCAGTCTCTTCTGCTACTGAGTGCTACACAGCGATGTGATTCCTTTTACTTCCTGCATGATTTTGGCAACTTGAGCAAGTGCAGTAGCAGTTCTACGTAAAAATTCTGCTACTGCGCCTGCTCAATTTGCTGAAATCGTACAAGAATAAAAAGTAACGTGGATCGCAGTGCTGTGAACAGCAGGATAAATCTGGTATGCCTTATTCATTAATTGGCAGATTCCCTTATTGAAGAAGCCAAGAAGTAATGAATTTTGTGCTTTTTTTTCTAAAAGAAACAAGCACAGCATCTACTGTTTGAAACCCAAGCTTGCATTTATAACACAACACAGGTTTCAACAACTGTAATAATGTTACTGAAACTCTGCCCTAGGTGAATCTTTCTAAAAGCAGGTAATAGCAAAACAACCTCAAAAAATTGAAAAATTCACAAAGTGACAGTATATGCAGCACTAAAAATACCTCAAAATATAATCCAAATAAAGTCCAAAAACAATACGATTGTGTGCGATATGTGCTGCTTCCCCGCTTGGAAGTCCGCCTCTTGACTCACATGTAGATGTATCCAGATCAAATCTAGGGGTGAGGAAGCGCACAAACAACGCACTCCATAGTGCTTTAACCAATAAAGGTATATCAATTAAGATTAGGCCCAAACGTGCCAAAGAAAATTCTCAAATATCAATGTGCACATGTGATGAGAAATTGAAAAATGTGAAAAGCACTGCACACAAGTGGAAACTGGTTTATATCTATGCACTCACCAGACATAAAAGTGAATTCAGCATATAGAAGACAGACACTGGTAGGGAAATTTCTTCTCCTCCGTCAATGCGTCAAAAGTATGGATCACACTGTTCCTCTCAAAAGGCTCTCAAGGAAGAAATTAGTGCCAGCCAAATACGGCATAAAACAATTCCTTTATTAGCTCAAAAACAAGGTTGGAATGAAGTCTCACAATAAAAACCATTAACAAACGGATAGTGCTTAACAAAAGAAAAATAATGCTAAAATCAATCATAAAACTGGATTGAAAGGCATACATACATCTCAACTCTACGCGTTTCGCGATAGTCGCTTCATCAGAAGTTGTAATTCAGTCCTCTGATTGCCGGCTTTTAAGTCTCATTGTCATCATAAACGGAAGTGACACACTTACGCGTCACTTCCGGTACTTAACTTCGGCTATCCAATAAGCTCCAGGCTTTCCCAAATAATGAGTTCAATGTTCACTGTATATAGAACATTAGTCTAGATCTAGCAGCTTTTTAAACCCATTCACCCCCACCTATTCTAGTCAACACAACTTTGCCTTGTAGAAATGTATCATTTCAATTCAGACCAATAGCCAGAATCCATTTACCAATTTTGTTTATGGATGTGTCTAAATATTCTCATCAACCTAAAAAAATTTACTAATAGAGCTGTGAATATATGCAACCAATTCGTGATTCGTTAATTTACGGAGCTCCTTGCATCATTTTGCATGCGCATGCACAGGTACTTCAACTATTGGCTACAATGGGTAGTGCGGTGGTTCAGTAATTAACACTACTGTGTTGCAGCGCTGGGTTCTGGGTTCAATTCTAAGATGGAGTTTGTATGTTCTCCCTGCTCCTGCGTGGGTTTCCTCCCACAATCCAAAAACAGTGTGTCTTTGACTGAATAGGGAAACTATTCAAAAGTAACAATGACCTAGGGACAAGGTGACATAGAAATCACACAATACAGTTAAGGGGGTGAGACTGACATCACTGCAATTCATTTGTAATATTCACATTATTCTGCATGACTTATCTTCTATCTGCCTGACTACATATCTGACGGTGTTTGCTGCTGTCCGCCTGTTCAACAAGCGTATTCTCCACTTAGTCAGTACTGAGAAGTAAATTTGCAACAATTTTGGTGATGTGACTCGAACTGTAGCAAACTGAATTCTACAGGTGAATTTACACTTTTGGGGCGAAGTTTGGGGCGCGATATCGAATGGGTTTGAGGTTTTTACCGATATTGCGATATCGGTAACATTGATATCGTGATATGAAAATTTTACAGATATCGAAATTTCAGCCGTTCTTCCCTTGAAATCAATGGTTCGGCCAAAATTCGATATCGGTAAATTTCCTATATCGCGATATCGATGATATCGCAATATCGGTAAAAACCCATTCGATATCGATGCTATCGCTTTTAACAAATTTCTCCCTAGACATGTTAGGTGGGAAAAATAATGACATACTAAAAAAATAGTTTTGGACAATCTTTTTGTTAAAAAAAAGTACACCAAAGTAAAATTAAACCATACTAATAAAGGTCATTTTCCTTTCCCTCTACTTATTTTTATTATTCTTCATATTAATTTTTTTTTTATTGCATCTAAAAATGAGATAAATGAAGATCCCATTCATCTGTTCACACTGCTGGATTTGCACAGCACAATGACTCAGAGCAGTCCAGGGTGCTGAAATCACATTTTCAAGGCAGTGCACGCAGCTGGATAAGATCCTTTAATGAAGAAGCGGGTGTGGAAGCTGCTTAGTTCAGAACTTACTATAAAGCTTCGACGCTTTTCCACCGAGCTCGTATGGAATGAATTCGTGATTAGGAAACAGACCTCCTGCGTGCGTTCCATCAAATATAAAATAATACAGTCGCGCATAATGGTATCGCATTCACTTATACAGCAATGTCCCTGAGGTCTGAAAGTAGCAATAAAGCCAGATGAGAAGTCATTTGCAGAACGGCACATAAGTGACTGGAAAACTGCTATGATTGCAGGGGGTTGGACGTAACGGCTCCATTTTGTATTTTCCCCTGTCAGCAGTGCCAATTGTGTAAATGTTAGCTTCACACACTTAGCTTGTTTTTCTTTTCCCATTTCAGGCCCATGTATAATCATGTAAAGGAAAGAAAATGCAGGGCCTAGCAGTCACATGATACCTAGCAATAATTGTCATGGTAGTTCAGTCATGCTGGTCCTATAACTCCCAGCATTCTGCTGACAACAGGTGACAGCAATAGTTGGAGCGGTGTAGTCAACACCCCAGATATGTGTTTGATTATTGATTAAGGAAACAAATAAAACTATCTCTGCTCTGATGCCAAGCCAGCAACTAAATATACATGGGCCCCTGTGCAATATTAGGGCCCCACACACATACATACTGTGCTGTAGACTGGTAACCTTAAATACTTCCCAGTTACATTACTCTTAGACACCATGCTTAGATTGTAAGCTCTATGGGTTAAGGACCACCAACCTCGTGTCAACCACAACCCAGCACTTAAAGTATCCTTATGATATTATACTTGTAATGTATAATGCATTTTTACCATGTCTGTATTATATTTGTATTGCTGAATTGTACAGCGCTGCGTAAATTTGTGGTGCTTAATAAATAGAATTATACATACATATTAATCTGCAAAGTGCCAACTCATTATCTGTAACCCAGTGACAATTCAAACTGTCCATTTACGTTGTCAGTTTCTGGATACACTGGGCAGTGTGGTGGCTCAGTGGTTAGCCTTGCAGTGCTGGTTTCTGGGTTCAATTCCACCCTGAACTTCATCTGCATGGAGTTTATATGTTCTCCCCACATCTGAAACCTCCGGGCACTCTGGCTTCTTCCCACAATCCAAAATCATACATGTGTGATTGAATAGGGTAACTATATTGTAAGCTCCATGGGGCAGGGACTGAATGTTTAATTTGTGTAAAGTGCTGCACAAGATGTCAGTGCTATATGTGTACTCCATCTAATAAGCGAGGCCTGATCCCTGAGGTTTGTGAACCTGCAAGCCTGGGTATGAAAGGCTAATGTAGAGATAATTGCAGCATATTAACTATAGCGTTACACCCAGTTAAAATCCATTTTAACTTAATGGTTCCCCACACCCTTTCTACAGGTTGCACGCACTGTGCAATCAGAACATAGCCTCTCTAACAGTTCTAACTGTTTTTTTCTCCAAAGTTCTCTTTGCAGTTATCGGGAGGGAGTTGCTACATTGAGTAGGCTCTGACAGCACTTTTAAAGTGACACTAAATCTCCATTCTGATTAAATAATATAGATATTAGCTTTATTGTCAATTGCAATCCTCACTGTTTGCTTAGATCCCTTTCATTAAAACAGTAACACAAATGATACCTTTCCTACTTGAAGATAAACGTAGGTCTCCTAGGAGCAATGCTAATGTTGAAAAGATAGTAAACTACTGTCTTCACACCTTGATGACTAGGCCACATAGTACTGCACAATATGGTAGGTTTACCCTTATCTACAGTATACATACTCCGCAGTAAGGAATGTTTACCACTATCTGAACCTACGTACACTGAATAACTGCACAATAATCTCCCAAATGCTTGTTTATTATTGATAGCGTGCATAATGCATTAAGGAAAAAAGTAATAGCATAAAATGCGAGCGATTTGCGTTGTAAGTATAAGCCAATAATTGGATCGCGCTGTTGTGGTCTATTATTTCTAAACGATCCCAGTAAATACACATCCTCCCCAGAAGTCATAGCCAGCTAACACCTTCCTCTTGTAGATTTCCAGTTTGGGAGTGATATTTTCTTTCTTTTACTTGCTTCTGTGACAAATGATACATTTGAATAAAACATTCGCATGCTACATTAAATCGCCATTAAATTATCATTATCTTGACCTATTTTTGTGTTAAGTTTGATGCATAGATGATAGCGTTTCTTTGGCTAATGGAAAAATTTGCAAGGGCTCTATTCTGTATCTGACAGTTTATAAAAGTTAAGTAGAGAGAGAGTGAGAGTGAGTGAGTGAGTTTGAGAGTGAGTGAGAGAAAGTGAGATAGTGAGTGATAGAGAGAGTGAGTGAGTTTGAGAGAGAGTGAGTGAGAGAGAGAAAGTGAGATAGAGTGAGTGATAGAGAGAGTGAGTGAGAGAGAGAAAGTGAGATAGAGTGAGTGAGAGAGTGAGAGAGAAAGTGAGATAGAGTGAGTGATAGAGAGAGTGATTGGGAGAGTGAGAGTGAGTGAGAGTGAGTGAGAGAGTGAGTTTGAGAGATAGAGAGTGAGTGAGAGAGTAAGAGAGTGTGAGTGATAGAGAGAGAGAGTGAGAGAGTAAGTGAGAGAGAGAGAGGGGGAGTGAGAGACAGAGAGAGAGAGGGAATAAAAGAGAGACACACAGACAGAGAGAGACCTGTTGTGTCTCATTCCAGTCTAATGGACTAAATGCTATTTGCATTGTAGACACTCTAGTTCTTCTCCATAAACTGTCAATTCACTCCTTTCCTGGATTGCAGTCTAAATACATTCTTCAAATACAACCCAGGAAAACTCACATGGGGTTGAAACAGCCGACTGAGCACAAATACATATAGGGGGCCTGCCTTCTCTTCTTGTTCACATTTCCCAGTACCAGGAAGTCAATCACAGAGCAGCAGCAGCACATGGTGGGTCAGAAAACCTGTTCCATCCTAAATGAATTAACTAAACAAATGCTGCATTCTGCCACCACTGATATTAACTCTTTGTGTCCCACCACAAATACTGGGAGCATTGTCGATTTTACACTGTTCTTGTTATTATTACATCTTTGTTTTTATATTTTAATCATCCGTGGTGGTCAGTTGTCAGGAATTTCATGGTGGGCTTTGGCACAGGTGGGCCATATTGCAAGGACAGGTATTAAGAGGGTAAGACCCCTGCTATTACTGTAGCAGTGATGTGGTTTTCTATTGGGATCTCTGCAGTCTTACAGGCCCATCAGTTTAATAGGGATTGGATCTCTGTATGGGAAATTGTACGGTCTCTGG
This sequence comes from Pipa parva, assembly GCA_019650415.1. NCBI lineage: Eukaryota > Metazoa > Chordata > Amphibia > Anura > Pipidae > Pipa > Pipa parva. The sequence goes on along the minus strand of WMED01006430.1, from coordinate 10,939 downwards.
GGCAGGTCTGTGTAGGGCACTGTACAGTATTTTCACTGCTGTACAATTTCTTTGAGCAATGCAAGTAGGTGGCACTGCAGAGCATCTGGGCAAGTTTTTTTTGTGTGGTGGGGGGTATTGCATCACATTTAGGACTTGTTTTTGTGGGAACACTGAAGCCTTTGTGGAATGTCTATGGGAGGTATAGATGGGTGACAATTCTTGCTAGTAGCACTGCACAGCATCTGGGGTAATATCTAAGAAAGCATTGCACAGCATTTTATATAATCTGTACACGGGACATTGCACAGCATTTAACATAATCTGTACACAGGACATTCCACAGCGTTTGGGCCATGTCTTTGAAGGAGTACTGTACAGATTGGGACTTGCCAATGAGGAGCACTGAACAGCATTGGGGGAATTTATGTCAGGCCCTGGTCCCCTTTTTTCCTGATGGGTCCAAAGCACCCTAGTTTTATAGCTCTAGAAAGTAAGTGACTGTGACTGAACCCCACAGAGTTTGCACTTGCACATAAGCCCAGCTTAAAATATTAGTCCCCACCCCACTGAGCAATAGGGGTAAGGGAATGGGTTCTTAGTGACCCACTACCATGAAATATGCTGCCCACACCTCTGTACAATGTTTGAAAACTGGATCCAGAGGACCCCTGCTCATTACGTTAGGGGTTGCTTACATTTTAAATAGTTTTTTTTTTAGTGAATTACTTGGCTTTCAGTTAATTAATTTGTTGCTGGTCTCGGTTATTAAGTGTTTTCTAGCTGATTACCTGATTTGTTGCTGGGGTAATGAGTATTTTGAAACCTTACTGTTGGGTATTTAGCATTTTGATACATTGTTGCTGGCTAATTGGCTTTTTATTTATACTTTGTTGCTGGTTTGGCTTCTGAAATAACTGCTGGTTACTTGGATTTTTGAGTATTCAGGTGGCTTTATGGTATAAAATTAGATTGTATTCCCTGTGTTGCTGTTGGATCTGTTTGTTTCCATTCTTTACAGACCTCTGTTGGATGCAGTCAGTGTGAGTATACATGTCTTTTGATAGTATAAAATGGTTTAGGGGTGGGTTTTGTAGACTTGTAAATTGCCTTATCACTTATCCCAGTTGAAATGACTGATAAAACAGGGGATAGCAAGATAACATTTTAGACATTTTCCATGAGCTTCTAGGTATTTAGTATTCAGGTGAAGTTTCATGTGCTAACATCTCAAAGTATTTTATTTCTTTTCTTGAGATAACACTTATTATCGAATAACACAAGTTCATAACAACTGAAAAATCAATCATTTCTATTTCTTATAATTCCCACTGCATTTGATCAAACACATGTAGAGATCTAAAAACAATTGACTTTTTTTTTTTTTTTGTCAATGACTGCATAATCTTCTTCAGCCCTGTTTAAGGCAAAACTGTTATAAACAGCTGGTCCCTGGTATAGATCAAATAAAGAGAATGGTAAAATACTGTTATTGTACACTTCACAATATTACTTACCCATTTGGTTTATACAGTATGGCCATGGATAAATAATATATTATTTTTCTTGACCTTTGATAAAATTCCTCCCAGTCTGGCAAATTTTTGAGCTTATTCATCAAAGTGAGAATTCAACTGTCAGAGTAAGATTCTCATCGCTTTGGGTCGATACTCTCCGATAGCTACAAATACTCTACTCCTTATTTTATAAGCGGCGGATTCTCATAGTGAAGAAGGAAATGGCATCAGATGTGGTTTATTATATAGTGTGGCGGAGTTATTATACTAGTAACAGCCCTACCATCAACCCCATAATTTACTATTTTGATTTGGTGACGTAAAACCAGAAGATCTGACACAGTACGCCTGGCCAAATTCACTACTTCAACAGACTCTAACACTTGATAAATATCCTAATTACTTGTACATGCACATGCAAGGTGAAGCAAAGAGCTCCATAAGTTCGTGACCGTCATTACTGCCCAAATTGGTTTTAAATTCATCGTTTGCCGAGTATGTGAAGATTAGGAAATGGCAAATGGGTGTGAATTCTTATCTTTATGCGACTGATCAGGCTGTCATGAATAAGCCACTTATTGTTTATATAAACTTTTCACCTCTGACCTAGTCCCTAGACTTGGTCTGGTGTAACCCAATTATAAAGCCAACAATGAATATACATGCCAACCTTGGGAATGTCCATGGATCTCAGTAGAACAATGACATCTAGATAAATTTACTGAAGTCGTTCATCTGCCTAGACAAACAATATGACCAGTTCCAGAATTTCAAACAAAATGGGAAACAAAAAAAAAAAAATCTGTGTTCTTAAACAATGCAATATATTATATCAAAAATACTATGTCAACAAGGTAGGCGACTGTGCAGATAATGTTTCTTTTTCCCCTCACTTCAAATATAAGAACAAACTGGAAACACAAAAATCTATACATTAGCAGTTGGCGCTACAGTGAATTGCGACATTTTTGTCTGTTTTTGCCATGGAGGTAGTATTCCCACTGTATTGTGAATCCCAGTAGCGCCTATGTAGTGATTAATGAACCAGTACACTCATGTTTAAGACGGGGGTAATTCAGCAAGGTGTGAATTCACCTTGCAATCCTTCGATTCACCTTGCCAAAATGGTTACGCGCTCGCTTCTGTCCTACACGCGGACATCAGCGAACGCTTTAAAGGTATTCCAGTTTCGGCAAGGCGACTCGAGTGGTCGCGAGGTGAGCCGAATCCAACTCCAGTACCTTTAAATCGTTCGCTGATGTCCTCCTGTAGGACAGAAGCGAGCGCGTAACCATTTTGGCAAGGTGAATCGAAGGATCGTAAAGTCAGTTGTGTACACACACAGATGCTGAATTTACCTAGTCATACCTGAGACAGTTTGTATATTCATTGTGCTTTAATTCAAACACAAAAGTCATATTTGTAGCAATATGTCAAGGCAAGTGGACTTGCTGTATTTTTCTTGAAGGCATTTCACCAGTCATCCAACTGGCTTTCTCAGTTCAAATCTACATTTGGACTACATAATACATATACACTGTGACCTGGATCACAAACATAAAGACTAAAGTCATTTTTAAACTAATGTTAATTACTCCTGTCAGTAAAAGCTACTATACGTACAATTTTACTTAGTACAATGTCATTTTGAATTGAACCTTGCCTCACCCTCCATAAATGTACATTACTAAAGCCTTCTAATTCAGCCCTTACATACTGGCTTATGTTAAATTAAACACTGGCATCATAAGTTATTTAAATTAACAGCTATGTCAAATATTGGGGACAGCATACTGTATATCAAAATCAACCATACTACATATCAAAATAGAAAGGTCATTATTTCAGCATTTATATCAGTGTTGGACTGATGTATTTTGGGATCACCAGAGAAGCTGATAACAAGGGCCCACAGTCTACTAATAAGGGCCCACAGTCTACTAGCAGAAGTTTTCATGTACCCCAGAACTGCCATAATTAGTTATCAATTTGATGCTTTTTGGCCTAAGCCCACCTAAAACTGGAGACCACCAGAGGGATCCACTGGTGTTTTGATGTACCAGTCTGACCTGGTGTAATTTACAGATAGAATAAATGTACTTCACCTATATCCACCTTCTACTCCCCAAACTGGGAACTTTGATTACGATGGACAACCATAATCCAAATGTATCACCCTGTAAACATACCAGCCTAGTAACCTTTCCTTTCAGGGGACTGTGCTGTCAACATTCCAGTCTATTCACCTTTCTTTTGAGTGGATTGCTCCCCATAAGCTTTCATATGCAATAGGGTGAAACTGTAACCATTAACTGCTGAAAACTAGAATCTAACATGACCCTATTTGCTTCTAAAAGTAAACTACATTGTACTCCTCTTTCACTGAGATACTTGATGCAGTCAAAGAGTGTATAGGAATCTGGTGAATCCGCCACCAGCGCAGGACCTTCCTGTATAAGGCAGTAATGCTGTGGAATTTTCTACTAAGGGAGGTGGTAGTGAGTGGTTTTATGTTCAGGTAAAGGAAAAGGGCTATTGAAGAAGATAATGAAACAGACAGAACATGATTGTTACAAAATGAGACACTGGAAAAGTGGGGATTAATGTAGCACTCCTAATGGCCATTAGACAGCTGTAGGAGTGCTACATTAATCCCCACTTTTCCAGTGTCTCCTTTTGTAATGATTTAGAATCATCCTGGGGTTATGCACCCACACTATTAGTATTAGTGTTGGTAAATATTACATGGTGCCAAGTTCTATTTTTTTACATTATCCTTATTTAAGAGACAGAACACGGCGTGGTGAGGATTTATCTGAAACCGGAAATTGTGGGAGGGAGGAGTAGTTCATGAAGTTCAAGTCAGGTTTTGATGAGCTTTTTATTAGCAACAGATACCGTATTTTTCATTCCAAAAGACACACTTTCTCTCCCCCCCCCCCAAATGTTGGGGTAAAATGTCTGTGCATCTTGTGTATTGAATGTTCATTTTCTTCAGGGCGCAGTTAGGAGGGGGGGGGGGGGGGAATTCCGGTACGCCAGACCCCCTTCCCACCCACGCCCTGCAGAAGCTGTTGAAAATTCAGAGTACTTACCTTCCTCCAGAGTTCCAGCGAGCCGCTTCCTGTCAGCACTTCTCCACACTGAGCTAAGTTTTCCACGACAATGCTCTTTACTGCCTTCGACTCTTATCAGCTCTATTCACCATGAATTCAGCAGCTGCACTAGTAGTGGCTGAATCCACGGCGAATAGAGCTGACAAGAGCCAAAGGCACCAAGCTGTGTTAGTAGCAGCCCTTTTCACCGTGGATTTAGCTGCTACTAGCACAGCGGTTGAATCCACAGCGAATAGAGCTGACAAGAGATGAAGGAGCCAAGGAGCGCCATCACATTCAACCTAGCTCAGTGTGGAGAAGCGTTGACAGGAGGTCGCTTGCTGCAATGCTGCAGTAAGGTCACAAGAGAAGCAGGCAGGGGAAGGAGGGCAAGGGAGGAATGGCAGGAGGGCATGCAGACAGGGGAGGGAGGGCAGGCAGGAGAGGAATGGCAGGAGGGCAGGCAATGGAGGGAGGGGGGAAGGCAGGGGAGGGCAGGCAGGGGAGGGCAGGCAGGAGAACAGGCAATGAAAGGAGGGAGGGCAGGCAGGCAGGGGAGAGGTGGTATATTTTATTAAATATTTTAGCACACCATTTGGTTTAGAATTTTTTTTTTCACTTTCCTCCTTAAAATCCCAGGTGCATCTTATGGTCAGGTGCAACTTTTAGAGCGAAAAATACAGTACATGTTAAAAAAAAAGGAAATGCTTATTGATTTCCGTAAATTGCATTATGATTCTGTGACTTTATATGAAGAAAGAACAAAGATTTCTCATGTAATGTGAGACTGGATTGCCAGGGACCATCAGGAAACATGAGATCAGGGACCACCAGAAAATAAGATATCAGAGAGGGTACACCAGTAAACAAGAAGTTGGGGGTCCACTAGTAAACAAGAGGTTGGGGGCCACAAATCTAAAGATTTTTTTCTTGTCTCTTTCTGCCTCTCTTCAGTCCCTATGATTTACCTGTACTCCAACTCTTCTTTGTCTATGAACCTTTACCTGATTTACACTACATTCAGGAACATACTATGATGGTGCAGTTTGTAATTACAGGAAGGTCCACTGAGGCCTGGGTGTTGCTCCTGTGTCCTGGTGGGCTAGTCCAACACTGTTCACATATTCTGTTACAAACAATCTGAAATTTAAATGGGGTAATTGTGTCCCATCAAACACTGCTTTGCTTACCTTACATAGAGGGAACGTTTTTGGTTCGTTCTCAGGGATCCAGACCCAGAACTCATACTGTGATTCATCATCTGCTCTCGTAGATCATGGATTTTCGCCTCAAACCGTGCGTATTCTAGAAGGAAAGTGACAAGACAACTGCTTTTGAAACTGATCATATTATCTAGGCTGGGCAGGCTCAAAGCATATTATAATATTGAGGAAAAAAATACAAATATATGAGTAAAAAGGGAAAAAGTAATTGATGAATCAATCCCTCAACCGATATGTTAATTAAGCATATCAGAAAAGTTCTCAAACCATCGTTCCTGGGCGTTTGACACCCACGTTATAAGGCACTTTCATGCAACCTCTGTTTTCATATTTCCCAAAAACTACCCCAAAAATTGGGAAGATTATGAAAAATTCAAATGATTAATTTTCTTCAATTTATAGGAAGAAAATAATAATGTATAAGGAACACAGTTTTTGCTAAGCAGTTTACACCGCACATCATTAATAGTTCATTTTGTTATATAACTAATGACATCCATAAATCTGAATTTTTTTGGATGTTACAGTTGTTAATGGAGAGCATTCTTTTGTGTCGTACCATTGCTGTCAGTTTCTTGACTAATGTCTATATATATTATATGTAATGGATATATCTAATAAATGTATACCATGTTTAAAAAGATGAGAAAACATTGAATTAATGAATCAATTTATCAGTCAAAATGGACTTTAACCAAGGCATGGACCTCCAAAGCTAAATAAAGGAGGTACTATTTCCAGGTATTAGAGACGGGGAGGGGGGGGGGGGGGGGGGGGGGGGGGGGGGGGGGGAGTGCAGTGTAGTCCCTGAAAGTGAGGCTGCAATCAGAAATAATGGGCCCCACCCCCAACACTCTAATGTCATGTTGGGGGACCCTGTTTTTCAAACACCTCAGTTGCATTACAAGCATCCCAGTTACAATGTTCCCAGTTCACTAAACCACTGGTGGTTGTCTGTGACCTCCTGGTTTGGTGAACAGCAGCGAGCATTGTGTTTTCACCTAAAACAAGGCAAACTGCTTATCTTCCCTACTAATAAGATTCATTTTTGTAGTTGCTTCATTTCACAGGAGAAAACAGCAAAATAGGGAAAAATCAAAAGGGGAGAAATCAACAAAATTTTGGTTAGAAAACCTTGATGAATATGTCGTTCAGGAGTTACTTAATTCAGGATTTTTGTTTGTTTGTCACTTTGTTCAGGATTTCCTGCGCTATAGTATATCCCAGGATGGTTTGTATGAGCGAGAATATAACTGGATAACTGCATGAAGCTTTAGAAGCCATCAGTCATGTATAAAGAATGAGTCTGTTGTTATTCAGCCCATCTGCTCTGCATTAGGTAAATAGTGAATATTTTTGTTGAATCTATTTTTAAATGGCTGTGTAAAAATACCCAATAATTTAAATTCCCTGGCCTCATTTCCACGAATCTTGATGTCACTATAGATTTGACAAAAAGAAGCAAGCGAGTTGTGATTTTGTTAAATGAAATACCAAACAATTACAACCCCCCCCCCCCAAAAAAAAAAAATCAGTACCATTTGGTTACAGATTTTACAGTTGGGATGGGAAAAACTAATATTTCAATTAAAAAAAAAACAAAACATTTTCTATGCAATCATGTTTTCCATAACCCCGTAGGGTCCTCCATCCGTGCTATTTTTAGAATATCCCAACAGGAGCAGAACCAAATGGTACATCGATCATCAGCAAAAGATCAGTCTGTCAAGCTGTGATTCATCTACTGCACCTGAACTTCTCTGGGGATATAGTATAATCTTACACAATAAAAATAGGCTGGAATGATATGTGCCTAAAAGAACATTCCATTGAAGGACTTACTACAGTGTACTTGACGTGTGTAGCATTTAGTGGTTGCGCAGATTAATATTAGGGCACTGGATATATGTCACTAATGGAATAATGCTAAAAATATATTTCTACCGATGCTTCTTTGTAACACCATGTCTGCCTCGGTGGGCTTTAGCTGCCTATTGTAAGATGAATCTTAGGTAAAACAAAACCACTGCCTTTATGAACAATTCTTAAACAAGACAACATTATATATATGAAAAGCTCTGCAGAAGATGTCTCTATGGAAATTATAATAACATTGACTTCTTTAAACCCAAGCATTTTCCCTTATCTTATTCAAGTGCTGTTAATCCCTACACTTCAGAAACCAATAGAAAAACTTGCATTGATGAGGGACCAGTAACACCCATAAATTAGTAGGACGCCTATTGAAATACAGCACTTGTTAAAAATGTTAGATATGTTATTGCTCTCTGTTTGTTTTTAATCTTTACTGATAGCAGACATGTTGTTAAACAGATCTCGCCCAGTGCCATTTTTCTCTATGGTACTTTAGATAAATACATACTGTATAAGGGAAGTGTGCCCAACAGCCATTTTTAAAAAAAAGGTAAATACCTTAATTTCTGGACCCAATTCAGAATTTTTACAATATTAGATTAAATTAGACTGAATGTATCGTATCTTATAAATATACATTTGAGGTACTTTCGTTTTTGGTGTTAATGTTCAGTGTTAAGACTGATGTATTATATTTGTAAGTTTGATATGTAGACTAAAATCTCATGCTGTTGTTTATTGCTGTAAATCAGTGACACTAGATGGCATTACGAAGTCATCTGCATGTCTGTATTGTGTAGCAAAGTCAGTTGTGCATATTCACTACATTGCGTGAAATTTAATAAAGTCAGAAAGACCGCTCTCGGTCTTTCCTAGCTTATCGCGCAAGATATCACACTGTTTTCACGAAATTATCACACAAGTTTTTTCGATCTCGATTTTTCGATGGAAAGGTAGCCATACTACTAATGTAGTGTATTGTCAACGCAAATAAATAGCAAATTGTTGTGTAGGGATTTTTGAGCATTATCAGACAAATGGTGGCAGTGATGTGTTGTATCCAATCTGTCATAAAGAGATGTATTGTAGTAAATTGATGTCATGTGCACAAGGATCTGATTAAAGGGGACAATAAATTAGAAATACAGTTATATCTTTTTATAGATTAATGACTACATACTGGCAATTTCCATAAATTATTATGAGGAAGGGCAATATCACCATTTTGTAGTATTTGGCCAATCAAATCCATTTATTCACGATAGAACACTTTGGACGAATTGTCTATTCAACACATAATGACAACTTGGATTGTTCAGGAATTTATGGTAAATATATGTAAACTGGTGCCATAAATACACAGTTGGAGTATATGGGAAGTTCCTCTCAGAAGACCGCCACACTGTATCACCTCCTGACCCTGGAGGGGCGCATTGGGAGTAGTTCTCGTCTCCTCATGCACCTCTCTGTCCCACTGTCACAAGCAGATACCCTCACTGGAAGGAAAGGAGATGGCGACTGGGGGCATATACCACAGTGGACTTGACACTAGCAACCACCAGGGCACGGAGTCTAAGACACTTCCCCCAGAGTTCCTGCAATGAAGTTAGGACTTAGCTGCAAGCAGCATCCAGGTCGTGACCCCTGCGGATTGCTGTCCACAGATGGTGAGGTACCAAAATAGATGAACGGAACAGGTGGTCAGAATTCAGGCAGAGGTCAAGGCAGGCGGCTAACAGACAGATTCGGTAGACAAAGCTTAAGGTCAGGGCTGGCAGAGTTCAGGCAAGATCAGGATACAGGCTAAGGTCATACACAAAATATAAGGATGATAATATAGCACCCAGGAGCAGAATTAGTCCTATAATCAGGCACTGAACATACTGACAGACTCCTTTATATAGGGAAGGAGTCTGTCACATGATCATGCCCACCGCATCATAAGCACGTGCCCATGTTGTGCACGCTCATGACGTCAACACATACAGGACGTGAGCGCAGAGGAGAGGAAGCGGTGTTCCCAGTGCCATAGAGAGAGATCGGCGCTGGAGCGAGGAGGAGCGGTAAGTAGATCTCCCAACACCCACTCTGTGGGGGTTCTGACTACACAAAGGATTCACCACGTGAATGAAAATAACTTAACAATCTTTGCTCTTTTGAGAACAAATGGGCAGACATCAATGTCTGAAAAATTACTGCATTTAAAGAACTACAGTACAGTTCCAAATCCCTGCAAAATATGTGTTTCTTTCTCAAGTCAAACCTTTATACAGTTCTGTAAAGCTCCTAAACATTTCTGTAGTTTACCAATTATTAACATGACATGCGCGCTCTAAAGCACTTGGATATCTAGTTGTAATCTCACCTTCCTCATTCCCGCATTAGTATTCACAAGAGAATACTAGCGGAACAATGAGAGCGCATGCTATATGCTCATTATAACTCAATATGAAGACTGAGGGATCCTGGGTTGGTTCTTACTTTAGGTAGGAAATCAAGACTTTGCTATATAATTGAACTTGAATATTTTTTTCTCTATTTTATTCCTCTCCTTTTTTGTTTTAAAAATGTTTTCTCAGAAATCCTGGCACTTAATTCTGCAGTAAATAGGATTAATTAAGTTTATAGCAAGTAAAATAAATGTAAAAGGGAAGAGCAAGCCACTTTCATCTAGAAACTCTGAAAGGACATGATTTAAAATATGTGTTTGCTAAAGCCCAACATAGGGGGTTATTCTCTAAAGTCTGAATTCGACTGTTGAATTCTCAAACAGCAGATTCTCATAGCAAATCCGCAACTGCAACAATATTTCCATGGTAAAGTTGCAACTGTGACAATATTCTCATTATCAAGATGTGACTGTAACAGTAGCAGTCTATTGTAACTGTCCTTAACTGGCAAATTCACACCTTTATGTGACAATTCAGACTTTAGAGAATAACCCCCATAGGGTTTACTGAAATGTGATTTAGCTGGATACTTGAGCAGTGCAGTGGCGAGCACTGCTACCTTTCAGGGTTCAGTTCCACCCTGGACTTCATCAAACAATCCAAAAACATATTTGTTTGTATGACTGAATAGGGAAAATAGATTGTAAGCTCCATGGGGCAGGGGGTGAATCTCTGTAAAAGTGCTGCATGATATATCAGTGCTATATAATAATGAATAAATACAATATGAAAATACTACTTACTGAAGAGTTACAGGGGCATGCTATGAAGAAAAGTCCTTGTTAAAGGCATTTAAAGTT
>WMED01006428.1:0-18484 GCA_019650415.1 Pipa parva | reverse complement strand
TAGATCGTGATTTAAGGGATCTGATTGGAGGAGCTATAATATCAGTCATCATTTAGCCCCACCCACCAGGCTTGGGAAAGAAAAGGCAGGCTGACAGGGAAGATGACAGAGAGAAACACTGTATAAAGGTACAGTTTAAAAAATACATATATATTTACAAAAACATTTATTTCATTAGTAGAACCTAAATTAGAATTAGAGTGCATAAGATGTGTTTATATTAGCTCAATAGGAGACAAATAAAAATAGCTGTAGAGAAAAGTATGGAGTTCCAGCACAACCTTCACAAAGAAGGGCCAGGTCAAATTTTTTCACTCTCACGCCTCTTTATTCAGAACTTGCTCAGATGCAGTAAAAAGTGCCAGCTGGCAAACCCAGTTCCAGATAGACTACAAAATGCCTACAAACAAACCCAGATACTCTGCACAATGTAACTGTTACCATTTCCATAGAGAGAATGACCTTTTTATTATATAAGTAGTGATACTTAGTGACACTTAATAAAAGGAGCAGCAATGAAAACAGTAAAGATATATCTTTGCCCTGATGTTGAAAGGTAAGTTTCTTCACAATAGGGTAATAAGGTATTAAAGTAACATATCACTAATATGCTACAATGCAGCACATTAATAAATAAGTCCCAATCTGTATCTGTATATATTTGCTGCCAAGATCTGTATATATTTGCTGCCAAGGATTACTTCCTTGAGTAATTGAAATAATGAAAAAGACCATGCTAAAATCAAACCTTTATACCTTATATGCCCTATGACATCCCTAGTCAAAGTGAAAAGAGCTAGTAGATATAGCTAGTCACCGTTGTAGGTGTAAAATGCTATAAGACATGCCCTGAAACAGCACAATACTAAAGGAAAGTGTCCATAATTCATTCTAAGGGCAAAATGCATTAAAGTGACTTTAATTATGATTAAAAGTGCTAACAAATGGATATGCCAAAGCAGATACATTGAATGTAGAGTGCTTTTCAGACAGGCCAGATTTGACCAGTGGTACTAGACTGCAGACACTGTGCCCCAAGAAAATTAACAAATCGGGTTGGGGACAGCAAGCAGACATGTAATTTAACAACTTGCACCCTGGTTTGCCATGTGCTCTTTATTGTGTGAATAAGAATATTAACCACATCCTGTATACATGTTTTAGTAATCTATTATATCCTAAATATAACATAACTGTACTACTGCATTGCTTCAAATGACTACAATGGATTTTAATATTAAAGGCTCTAAGTATTAAATAGTAAAACCAATTACATTATGTAATTCTGAATATTTAGGACTGCCAAGCAGGTATCATCATGAAAAAAATATGAAAATAATCTGACAATTATAGCACTTAAAAATACAATACCAGTCACCCAGCTGAAAAATAAGACAAAGGATTTTGCTCTAAGTCACTAAGATTTCTTTCTGAACTGATATGGCATATAAACTAAAATAAGTACATAGTTAGTCTTCCATATAACATTTTAAGTGTGGCAGATATAACCTTGTGTGCAGCATTAACATTCAAGATCTGATATTGGATGTCATTAGTAAGTAAGATATGAATTTCAATGTTTTCATTCCTTATAATCAACATTCATACACTGTCTCATTTCCTTTTTATGTTTAACTCATATTGGATTTTTAGAAATACATTTTATATCTGTGAGGATTTGATTTACATGGTCATATGTTTGTATAACAATATGTTATGTTTTATACTTAAAGAAGTACACCTCAACTATCCATACTGTAAATTTATTGGTAAAAGTTAACTATTCTCTATCGATATCCTTATGTTATATCGATATCGATATATGCGCCATTTCAATAATCAGAACTTTGGAATTAATGTCACACTCAGTGCCCATTGAAAATAATGAATAACATCACCCAGAGAGTGTGAAAACATAATGTAGCTGAAATTGACTGGGAAAACCAAAAGCCTACTTTAGTAAATATTAGGACAAAGGGGGTAATTCACCAAAGAGTGAACTTACCCTCCGATCGTTTGCTTCAGTACGCATAGCCTGTTATGCGCTTACTGACGTCCTGCATGCAGACATCAGTGAACGCTTTATAGGGATTCCAGTCTTGGTGAAGCTCTATTTGAGACGCCTCGCGAGACAAAATTATTTCCATAGTGCTACTGTAATATTAGCGCTTTGGAAATAATTAGCATAAACTATACAAACCCAATCTAGTAGGGATCCCTAGGACCCCCACAACTCCCCCCACATTGCACCTCACTTAGTGCTAAGCTAAGCCCCCATAGCAGTTGGGAGGGTAGGGGTCCCAGGGACCCCTACTTGTTTTGTTTATGTCACCTCTATCCCACAGGGACATGGGGTAGGGGGAAGAGGAGCAGCTCCTAAGAAGCTGCTCCTAGCAGTGCCGATCCCCCAACCTGCCTAGGCCTGGGGGAGGGTGGGGGGATAGGAGTTCCAGGGACCTCTTCTTTTTAATACTACATGCCCCTCTACTCCAAAAGGACACAGAGGGGCAGGGGGTAAGGAAGCAGGTCCTATGGAGCTGCTTCCTGCACTTAGTGATCCCCCCACCTAGCTTAGCGCTAAGTGAGGAGTGATGTTCAGTAGAGGTGTGAGGGTCCCAGGGACCCCTACTAGATGGAGTTTGTACAGTTAAAACTAATTATTTCCATAGAGCTGTTAGAGTAGCTCTATGGAAATAATTGTGTTTTATACCATTTAACGGTTTACTTGCCGGTTAAAGATTTTTAACATATTTTAATGTAGTTTAGAGATTTATGTTGTTAGTTGTGATTGTTTATACATTGTTCCAGTTAGTGTCTGTTTTGGGATACTTTGTTTTTTTTTTGTGTAGTTGTGTTAGTTTAGTAACAGTTTGCAGCTTTTGATATGTTAATGATAGTGATGATAGTGCTTCCTGATGTTAGCGGTGCAGTTTAGCTTAGACCTGGCTTTTGCAAGGTCTAGGGAGGTGAATCATTTTGAGCGATAAGTTTGAGTGTAGTAAGCAAGAAAGGTTTATAAATAGCCCTTGAGCAATATCTGTTATTTGATGTATGAATGATATCGCTCAAAATAGACGATATTGGTAAAAATGATACCAATATTGTTATTATCTGGCAATAATGATATCCAGCGATAACCAGTGCCGGGAACCCAGAAAGGGGTCTAGTAAATAGGAGAATAAATGTGACATTGTGCAAATTGGTTATTAATTGCTATTGTACATTTAAGATTATTTAAAGATTAGTAACAGCTGCTAGGGGATTGCTGTTATATTTGTGTATTTTCAGAAAAAAAAAAATTTAGTCATTGTTATACAAGTATTTGAAAATTAGTCCCTTTCAACTTCACCGTAACTGTATCTACTTCCATTACATTCCCATAAAAGTAATATATTCAAAGAATTTTAATGTAGACCCTGTCCTTGACTTGATACATGTAAATCTTTCAGTAATTCAAACAATAAATATAATGAGCATAATCCATTAGGTTTAATATGGAAATTCCTCTTCATTTGCATTTGGGAAAGCAAGGACTTAAAAATTGCACTTGATACACATTTTAATCCTCTAAACAATTAAATGAGAACACAATAAAAAATCATCAACTGGAAAATGCTTTATAGTGCCAAAAGATTCTCATTGCATTTCAGTTTTACCAAGCTATATAATACAATGCATGGTGTCAAAAAGAGCATTGCATTTAACTTTCCAAAAAAAGAACAAAAACACATTCAAATCTCCTATGTATACAGGGTGAGATCATTTATATGTTTCCTGGAATCTGAAAGTGAGAGCCCAAAAAATGATGAGTAAATAGTGGGATTTAAATATAGGGTGTAAAAGAAGTGGGGAAAATGTTGGAGTGGAATATTATATGATATGAGAGGTCACAACAATTGCTTTCAGATAAAATGAAGACAATACTATAACAGATGAAAGATGTTCTTTAGAACACAGTGGTTAACCACTATTATTTAAAAATTATTTCTTGAATATTCTACAAACTGTACAGTTATGTGAAATTTCCTCTTTTTTTTTGTCATTTCTTGAACTTTAGCTATCTCGGTTAATTTCCTTTTCAACTTGTTTCACAGAGTGTACATTAGAAACTATTAAGATTCCAGATGCTATAGGTAAGATGTTGTAAAATGCTTCTTAATGTAACATTAAATCTGGAAGAATATTCAGTAAAATAATTTTAGTAAAACTATAAATAGAGCAAAAATAAATGGGTGAAAGGGTACAACCCTGTCTTGTACTAATATTTATTACAAATGGGACTGAAAGAAAACAGAAGTTTTTTTCCCTAGTAAAGCAGCAACATATAATGTCATTTTGGCTTAGTGGCTGGGATCTGAATTCATGTAAATTAGTCTGTATTTAAACACAGCATGATAGTAGTGGAATCCATTAGCATATTCCAAGGAAAGGATATAAAAATAGCACAATGCTGCAAAGAAAATATTTTTATACAATTCAGTGGAGAATCTGTCAGGACCCAGGGCCACATTATTTGGTAGTGAGGATATGATCCTACAGATTTCCTCAATTTAATTAACAGCATTTATTATACTTTGTATATTTGGGATGTAACTGAAGTGGGATATATGTAAGAGTTGTGTAAAATTTGTGAAGTTTATAATAAGAAAGGAATGTGACAATTAAAGGGGGATATAAGAAATGAGAGCAAGTTTAGATGTTGATCAATGTATTAAATCAGTGATGCCCAACCTATAGTCCATGGGCCATATCCGGCCCACGATGCAGTGCTATCTGGCCGCGGTCTGAATTCCAAATTGTTGCGTATAAGTATGAATTCGCCAGATAAGACAGTTACAATAGACTGCTACTGTCACAGTCGCGTCTTTATAATGAGAATAATGTCACAGTCGTGACTTTACTATGGAAAATTGTCGCAGATGTAACTTTAAAATTTGTCGCGGTCATGACACTTGTCGTGACACTTGTGTTGCAAATTTATATGGCCCCCAGGCTGAAAAAGGTTGGGCATCACTGTATTAAATCATTAAATCATATTGAATCTTGGGCATTGTAAAATAAATGTATCCACTGGAATAAAATATATTCTATGGTAACTTTCATTACTTAAGGAGTGAAAATTGTAGCCACTCTTTACTGGAAAAAAGGGTCATATATACAGTATATATATATCATATAATGGATATTCTAGCCAAAAGTGATTGAACTTTTTGCCTTACTTTATGTTTTAAACTCTCAAAAGTGTGTGCTGTAAAACTAATTTGATTTAACTGAGTAAGGGAGACAAATTAAAATCAACTAAAATATTAAGGAATTAATTTTAGAAGATAAAAGATTTTGAAATGAGTTATAAAAAAGAATTGTCCAATATTACTCCACAGTTAAATTTAAAAAGTAAAGGCATAAAAATCCTTTTGGATTATTTCAAAGACTGTAGCAAAAATGTCAAATTATATACCTTAACTCTGCCCCTTCAGCATATTTCATGTCTTTCTGAAGCTTGAGAGGCCAATATAGTCAGTTTCTAACAACTAAGTGATTGAAAATAATAAAATCTCATATACTAAATGCCGCAAAAACACTCATAGCAACAAACTGGAAAAAGGGGGACCTACTAGAGATCTCACACCTGATCCAAAAAATGAAGCAAATTAAAGCACTAGAACTTATCAAAGTACACATGCAAGGCACAGCCTAAGAGGAGGAAAGTTTGTGGTACCAATGGAATACACATCTGAATATCCTACACTAAACAATATAACTGGATGGAACTTAAAAAGACGCAACTAAAAATAAAAAACCTAACACACAAACACACCCTATAAAGCATGAATACTCTACGGCACTCCAAAGTAGGTAAAAGTATCTTCTTTATTAAATAATTAGGTTAAAACCAGGATAAATGGAGACAAGCACCTACGCGTTTCGTGCCTGGAGGCGCTTAATCATAGTGACATCATTAATCATCACACAAACACAACCTACCAAATCCCCATCTACAAGAGAAACCTCCACCCTATCCCCCCACCCACACAACCAACAGCAACAATAAACAATCACACAACAATACAGAACTTGTGTTAACTAAGATTGAACCCTTCCTTTTTTTTTGAACCAAACACAACTGACACAATACACACAGAGACTGAAACAAAACTGTGTAAGAATACCAAAGAAATATGAATAAGAAAAATGATTATAAAGAAAAAATACTGCTTAATCACCAATGTTAACAGACTGTTATATTACAATTGTTATATTTGTTTGTAATCTTGTTTAAGCAACATTTACTTCAATAAAAATTTCAAATGAAAAAAAAAGAAAATAATAAAATCCAATTAGGACAGGCTTGTATTGGTTCTAATGATAAACTTAGTGCTACAGATAGTTTCTGTGCCTGCACACAAGATACAATATAGTTTATGTTGGATGAATTCAGGTTGTTGTTTGGGTAATTATAAAAATAAAATCTCGCTAAAACGGAATTGATTATTTTTCCACCCAAACCTGGACCTGCTCCTACCTTTTCCATTCTAGTTGATGGTGTGATCATCAACCCTGTAACATCTGTATGTTGTCTTGGGGGTGACCTTTGGCTCTGTTCTTTTCTTTTCTAAACACATCACCACCACTGCTAAAACCTTTTGATTTTTCCTTTGCAACATTGCCAAGATCTGCCCTATACTCTCTCACACCCTCATGCATGCCCTCATCTGGCCTTCCAGCTTCCCACCTCTCCCTGCTACAGGCTATTCTAAATTCTGCTACCAGAATTCTCTCCCTCTTTCCCAAGAAGGGACAGCCTTTCTCCCAGTCTCTCTCTTTGGCTCCCTGCAAAAAAACAAATAATTTACAGTGTACTCCTTCTGACACTTAAGACACTTCACTCCATTGCTCCTCCCTACATTTCCTCACTCATTTGCCTGTACAGTCCTCAATATGAACTGTGCTCCTCCCAAAGCAACCAGCTTTACAAGCCACACACCAATGTGGTGTGGGTTGCTCTTTCAGAATTGAAATATAAGGTCGAAGCTATAAACATTAAAAGATGCTAAGATAGGGTAGACTGCTCACTAATAAACACAATCTCAGGCCTAGTATAAATTTGGATGCATTTTAAGAATACATGATTAAGGTGAAGCTTTGGATCTGTTCTTCTTTTACAATGATGAGTTTATCTTGCATAGTTTCTGTGCCTGCACACAAGATACAATATAGTTTATGTTGGATGAATTCAGGTTGTTTGGGCAATTATAAAAATAAAATCGCGCTAAAATGGAATTGATTATTTTTCCACCCAAACCTGGATCTGCTCCTACCTTTTCCCTTCTAGTTGATGGTGTGATCATCAACCCTGTAACATCTGTATGTTGTCTTGGGGGTGACCTTTGGCTCTGCTCTTTTCTTCTCTAAACACATCACCACCACTGCTAAAACCTTTTGATTTTTCCTTCACAACATTGCCAAGATCTGCCCCTTACTCTCTCACACCCTCATTCATGCCCTCATCCTATCCCACTTGGACTATTGTAATGCTCTTCTATCTGGCCTTCCAGCTTCCCATTCTCCCTGCTACAGGCTATTCTAAATTCTGCTACCAGAATTCTCTCCCTCTTTCCCCAGAAGGGACAGCCTTTCTCCCAGTCTCTCTCTTTGGCTCCCCGTAAATAAACAAATCATTTACAGTGTACTCCTTCTGACACTTAAGGCACTTCACTCCATTGCTCCTCCCTACATTTCCTCACTCATTTGCCCGTACAGTCCTCAATATGAACTGTGCTTCTCCGAAAGCAACCAGCTTTACATGCCACAAATCAATGTGGTTTGGGTTGCTCTTTCGGGATTGAAATATAAGGTGAAAGCTATAAACATTAAAAGATGCTAAGAGAGGGTAGACTTATCACTGATAACCACAATCTCAGGCCTAGTATAAATGTGGATGCATTTTAAGAATACAGGATTAAGGTGAAGCTTTGGATCTGTTCTTCTTATACGATGATGAGTTTATCTTGCATAGCTCATTTTTTGGGGGCTCAAGAGAGATAGATTAACAATCACAAAACATGAAATGCATGATGTAAATTATGTGTTTTTCAGAAGTACACATGGGGGGAATTTATTTCAAACTTTTTTGATTTGTTTTGCTATTTATCAATATTTTTCAATGCTATTTTCCAGTTCACTTGACTTTTCAATTCAGCTGACTTATATAAAGATCAATATTGATAAATATCAATCAGTCGAATGACAGCACACTTTACTCTGTGCTTGAGTTGAGCCTCGCCGAGACTGGAATCCCTTTAAAGCGTTCGCTGATGTCCGCGCGCAGCACATCAGAGAACGCATAACAGTGTCTGCAAACAGAGGGGAAGCATCGGAGGGTGAGTTTGGAGTATGCTGAATTACCCCCTTAATCACTAGCAATGGCAGGGAATATACTAGGAAAGGATTTAACTTTAATAATAAAACGTCAACTAACAGCCCAAAAATCTAAATGGAAAACTTTCAGAATCGGGCACAGGGTCTGGAGAGCGTCTGCCTTATACCTGTATAGGCAGAGAGGCAGGTGCGCGCCCCTGCGATGTTGCTGCATCTGTGTCAAGTGGCCATGAGCTGAAAACATCAACAACGTGCATTCGCGACGGATGCACGCGCGCATGAGAAACGTGGAGCTGGACTGAATGCAGATAAGTATTCCTTACAATTGCAACAATTTTCAGTCTTGAATTATGTTAGTAAATGTATAATTTTCCTATATGATTTTTTCTGCAGCTGTGGGGTATAGCTTTCTATCTGTATTAAATACTTAGTTATCCAAACTATAAGCTTCTATATACTGCAGGAGCATTGCTTTGAGGGGCACTGATTTATTTTTCAGGATATGTTTGGGACTGAAAACAAATATCAACATTCCATTATAATTACACAGTGTCATTAGGAAGATATAGTCATATATGTAAAGCAACATCAATTATGTAAAACTAGTTTTATTTTGCTGGCAAACTAAATTATGAATTATTACATAAGTATGTCAGCAATGTCATGCAACAGCTTTATATTTTTTTATCTAATATTATTCATAGTACATTAATGTGTATTGTATGCCAAAAGTAAAACTATACCTGTTAAAAATGTATAAAAAGCTTTCTATATTTGTTTTACCATTAATCTAGAAAACACATTTAGTCAATATTTTAGCCCATTACACTTGCCATTTACAGTGTTGCCTTTGTTATGGCAGAAAATTATATTGATGTCTTGTTTTAGATAAAGTAAAATAATATTTCTTTTGTAATAATAGGCATTAGCTCAGTGTTCTAGAAAGACAATTGAATTTATGAGGTGCAGGCTCCCTCTTTTGGCAAAATATTTTTTAGGTTAAAGAAAAGGAGACTTCCAGGCTACAATGTCTTTAATGCTTTATAAAATATATTGTCATTTCAAAAGCAAAGTCCTCTCTTCATTAGTCAAGAAGTAATAGCAATTCTGAAAAGCAAACATAAAACCTTTAACGCAAACATATTTCAAGTTGTTTTTAATAATCAGCTCTTATTGTCCTATCTGTGTATGTAAGTCTTCCTCCCACTTAGATTGTAAGCTCCTTGGGGCAGGGACCTCCAACCTCTTGTGTCAATCACAGCTTAGCACTTAATTTGATGTATCCTTGTGATATTTTACTTGCATTGTTTAATGCACTTTTTCCTTGTCTGTATTGTACTTGTATCGCTGAATTGTACAGTGCTGCGCAAATTTATCAGGTCATTCAGACAGACAGTGGCTGGCTGTGTTAGTGCTGCGTTAGGAGCAGTACCGGCAAATATTTTTTTACAAAAAAAGCACTGGATATAAGTGTAAAAGAAAGACTGCCAAAGTCCTAATGGAATGGCTTATATTACTCAAAAAGAAGTTTCCTTGATATCCTCATACCTCAATATAAATCAGCAGCAGAATTAACAGAATGCACATAAGAAATACATCAGTTGTCTGCAATGGCCTATGTTATGTTGCAAAATTCAGTCTAGAGAAACCATATTGGTCTCCCTACATGATGATTTTATTGTGTCCCATACCAGTTGGCAATAGTAAATAAACAATAGTTAAATATCAACAAAGAAAACTAAAAATCAACTATTTTATGGTTCCAGGCACAACAGATGAGGGTTCTTACTCTGTATCACAGATTGAGCCCAACTATTGAAGCAACATTTAGGCCCTTATTCACCAATGTGCGAAGTGAGCCGTGAAGTGTTCGACTCACTTCGCACATGGTGTTATGCGCATGCTGATGTCCTGTACGCGGACATCAGCATGCGCATTAAAGGGATTCCCCTCCCGGCGAGGAGACTCGAGTGCTCTCGCCGGGAGGGGAATCCCTTAAATGCGCATGCTGATGTCCGCGCACAGGACATCAGCATGCGCATAACACCAAGTGCGAAGTGAATCGAACACTTCGCGGCTCACTTTGCACATTGGTGAATAAGGGCCTTAATCCACACTATTTATTTGTACCCAAATCGAATTTGACTTGTATGACAATATGAGCACAGCTAATCTAACATGTTACTGAACAGAGAAATATGTTCCATATCAAGCAATTATCACTCCCCAATTTGGATAAAAGTTGGTTTTAAATGCTCTTTATTAAACACTATTAAATGTTCAAACACGAAAATAATAATAAAAAAAAACAAAACATGGAAATAAAGAACAATTAAAGGCATCAGTTAAATGTAAATGTGTATTAAACATATCTTATATTAATAATAACTGTGAAAGTGCATATTAAATATTATATCATCTATTAGTAATACATATGTATGACTTCAAAGATACAGTATTATATAGTTAGGTACTGTTTTGTTACCATAGTTCAAAATATACTTGTAAATTCAGACATCATGCTATCAATTTCCTTTAAGTTCTCTGTTATAGAGTCTATGCATTCCCCTGTCTTAAATTCTAATCCTTCAATTGTAACAATGTCTTCATCTTCTAAAGAATCATTGCTTTTCACCATGTCCTAAAATGGAAAAAATAATTTACTTTTCCAGTATCAATAATAAAAACACCACAAAGCTATTACATTTATATAAAAAATTATAAACAATAATACAAATATATACATTTAAATATACTATATTGCAAACCATCAAATTATTCAACCCTTTTATTTCATCTCTATAGCATTCATCTTCATTTATGCAGGTGGCACAATGCCAACACTACAAACTATGAGTTGGCAATCAACAGTGTTTGAATGTGCAGAACATATCCACTAAACCCACATATGGATATCAGCACATTTGTTAATTCTTAATGTATACCCAGCCAATAGAACCTGTACTATTTGCTTCATAGACTTGGCAAACTCAAATGCCCACCCAAAAATTGGGAGTAAGCTAAGTCTACCACCATCCTTTGCTAGGATTTGATAATGAGAAATTGTTTATTACTTTCTTCCAGACTTCATCCATCTGGAATATTATTTTCCATTGCAAAATGGGTGAATATAGAATTATCCCTAGATATTTTCTATTGTCGACACCAATGTAGGATGCTGGAGATTCAGTATACCAAAATTGTCACTGACCATGGGAGATTTAGCTTCTTCTGACAAGCCAACATTTCTAGGGCAAAATGATTCCCACCCTCAGTGGCACCCCTAACAAATCTTCTTGGAAGGTAGTGTCAAGGGATGTTCTCAAAATAGCATATAGCTTAACTCTACCCCCTTCCCTACACACACACACACACACACACACACACACGCAGTGATCCTGTTGTTTTTGGGGAACCATCAGATTGACATGTACTAAAGTTATGGAACTTGCCAACTTCTACAGTTCATTTATGTGCTGCCTGTGTATTTTAATGGAACAGTATTAAGGTTCTGCTGTCACACAAACCAGGCTACACATACAGAGCTTATAAATTACCCCTTGCCCCATCACACTCCATTGGCTCTTCCAAGAGGAAAGTGTAATGTGTTCTGGATTCTTGGCACTGACTATATACATTGGACCCCTGGTCTGTAAAAGAGAAGTTTCTTTTTTGGTAAAATGGCCACAAAGGCTACCTACCTTGAGGTGCTATTATGCTGAGTGGGTTGAGGTAGTGCTATTACCTCAACCCACTCAGCATCATGTAACCTTTGCTGTGTCACAGCTCAGAATTTACTAGGTATACCTCCATACCATAAACAGCTATAATATTTTGTAGCACTTTTTGTACTAGTTTGTGAATGGGCTATTGAAAGATTTCTTGGTGTATTCTCTACTACAGGGATTTGATTTCCTGTTAGAGGTGCTTGTTAATTTTGTATTGTTTAGCCACCTTTGCTTAGGCTAGGTTCACACTAGCCTATTATGCTCAGAGCACTTACATAGTTCCAGACACACTAGTGTATGACACAGAACGCTGCCCAAAGTGCAACCACATAGGAAGTACTGTGAATGCTGAGGGAGCATTCACACTGTCGCTGATGAGTACAATAGAAAAATACACTATGCATTGCACATCATACGCTAGTGTGAGCCTAGCCTAAGAGTATACTATTAGTCATTTCCTGGTAGCCATTCGGTTCTTGTAAGCATGCTGTTGATTATTATTCACCTGGCCCAACTGCCTAGTTAAGTATCTAATGAACTCTGGCATCTTTTAAAAAAGACACAAAAGACTTCTTTATTATGTTGCTTTAAAAGGTACTTCCCTCTAAACAGTCTGCTGCTTGCATTCTCTAAAACAGGCATGGCGAACCTATGGCACGCAGAGCCCTCTCTGTTGGCACACGAGCCGTCGTCAAACCCTGCCTTCAGTACTGGCTGCGGACCCGATCTGACAATTTTCAGCCCGGATCTGTGGCCTGCACTGAAGAAGTGAACATGAGCAAGGGAGTTCTCCTCCCCTGATGCGTGTGCGCTCCTCCCCCCGGCACTGTCGTGATGGCTGGCATCACTCACCAGTGCCGGCACTTCGGGGTACGTGCTCGTGGGTGACGTCACCTTTTTGGCACTCTGTGCCAAAAAGGTTCGCCACCCGTGCTCTAAAATGTAAAGAATTACTTGAAAGGCAATGCACCTCCTGTAAATTGTAAGTATGCAAACAGCAGATAATTTTAAAATGAACATGAGTATGGTAAGCCAAAATTTATAGTTATACACTTATAGTTCATTTCAAACCAAGTTTAGCTCAATCCTGAGAAAGACAGAAGTCCAGAATTTTTCATTTCTTTCAGAGTTCTCTTTATTTCACTTTCTAAGAACTCAGTAGCAGGTAATCCAACTGGTTACTTCTAGTTTCAGCCTCCTACATCATGATAAACCTCTACACCTTCCACTTAACCAAAATACTCTTAAATCCTGTCTGGTGGGACCACTAGAGGGCATTAAAAGATAATGAAAATGAAAGGAAAAGAAAAGAAAAGAAATAGTATTTTAAATGAGCAATAGCTTTTTGCAGCACAGCTTTTTAGCTTAACCCATCTGTTACTGACTATGTAGAAAGAGAAGTAAACCCTGTTTATAAGCTAAACATTACCTCCCTTTGTATACGTGTCTGTATATATATATATATGTGCTTATGTACATACATATATGCATATATTTGTGTGTGTAACACAAGGGGGTTATTCACTAAGGTGCGAATTTCTACTGTCGAATTCACAAACAGTGGATTCCCATTGTAAATCCGTGACAATTTCCCCATTGTAAAGTTGCGACAATTTTTTAAGGTTAAGATTGCGACAATTTTCCCATAATAAAGTCATGACTGTGACAATATTCTCATTATAAAGACGTGACTGCGACAGTAGCAGCCTATTGCGACTGTCTTTTTCTGGCGAATTCGCATGTATACGCAACAATTCGGACTTAAGTGGATAACCTCCATAACCTTTCGAAGCCGTAGAGCATTTAATAGAATTCTTCACAAAAGAACAAATGTTGAAAATACTCACTTCCCCAGCAGGAGTAACCTGTTTTTGTTGAACCATGGGAGTTTTGCAAAAAGGCTCATTTACTTGCTCCAGAATGGTGTTTAGGTCTTTAAGAATATCTTCAGCTTCTGACATTACTGAAAAATATACTTATGTGTATAAGCATTGCTGATTTAAAAAATGCAATATTATTGAATAGTTTTAGAAGAAATGCTTTATGGCACTATTCATTTTTTAACAGCACTGTTTGTTTTTTTTTATTGTTTTCAACGTCACTTGCTCAAGGTATTTGGGACTACTGGATGCCAAGCAACATTTCCTATATGGGTTTATATCCAAATATCCTTAAAACTTTCTTAAGATAAAAGATCCTATCTATGACTATAAAAATGTTTAGCCAGACCCACTTAATTGTTTTGCAGCATTGCAGCTATGTATCTATGATATGATTGTCCTGCAGGATTCATTTCAAAATTGTACCTTGTTAAAGAGAAAATTTAGTTATTGCTGTTTGTGTAACACTATTCCTTTAAACTATAAAATACCCATGATGCAAAGCTAATAGGACACATCTTGGTTATAGATGGCATAGCTGGATAGAAAACCATTGCAGTGCATTGAATGCATTAATAACTCTTTGCTACAGTATGTGGGGCAGGAGAATAGCTAACTTTTGCATAATATGTAATCTCTGCATTCATTCTTTTCTTACTCACAAGATGCAAAACTGGTCAAATAATGAACCACAGTGCAGTGATATTGCTTAAAAGTTACATTTTGTTGACTGTTATATCTATTACAAGCTATTTTGACAAGTCATTAAGAAGTACAGACTGAGAATATACAGGGATTCTAATCCAAAAAAGAAAGCTTACAAAGAATATAAAGTTATCTACTGTAGTTCTGCACACAGCTTTACAGGCATCAGTCCTGATTGGGTTGGTGAAACTTTGAACTGGCGCAATAAGCCTGATGCATAAGGTACATTATTTATAGCTTAACTGGCTTATTCATGAAAGTCTGAACAGTTATATAATAGTCCAGTTATGTGTCCATTCACCACTTCTCCATCTTTGCATAATCGGCAAACACTGCAATGTTGCAAATGTGTCCAATTTGAATGTTTACAAAAGTTGCATTTTTTGCATTATTTTGCATGCGGGTACACACAATATTCAAATATTCATCAAATACTGAATCCTATCAAAGTATCAAATTTGGCAGGGTGTACTGTGTCGAATTCGCCACTTTAACCAGATCAAAGTGACAAACAAACAATTTGATGGCAGGTTTTAGATGTGGTGTAATGTGGCTAATTACTCAAAAGTGACTATAAAGACTGATACCTAGGGACAACATGAACTAGGAATTGGAAGGTTTGGAACTGGAGTTGTGAGAGGAGTAAAAGGTTGCAATTACTCAGGGTAACCTGGCAGAAACTGACTGTTACAGACCATAAGGTGCGGAGTCGAAGATGCCCCTGGTGTTTGCCTAGAGCCCCCACAAGGAGGTTAGTGCTTGGCTGCAGAGGCACCCAGTTCGTGTCCCTTAGGGCTGAGAGACACAGGTTAGCAGGCACAAACGGGTAGAGAAGAGGCATAGTCAAGTAGCAAAGCCTAGTCAGGGCAGGCAGCAAGGATCGTGGTCAAGAAGCAAAGCCAGAAATCTGGGCAGGCGGAAGACAGCGAAGTTCAGAATACAAGCCAAGGTCATACACAGGAAAATACAGATCTATGAAAACACCCAGGTTCACTAAGGAAGACCTATATTTGGGCATCAGGCTTGGCGTCAGATAGCCTTAAATAGGCACCTTGGCAGGAACTTGTCTGCAACGCAATGCCATAATTGAGTCCAATGCTGACGCCAATACGCATAGATGACTCAGTATTTTTGCAAGCCAAACTACCTGAACCAATGCAACCATACGGCCAAGATGGCGACCGCAACAAACGCCGACGCAACTGAGATGGAGCAGACTGCAGGTGAGTATTACTCCTTACAGGAATATGGTGATAAAGACTTTCATTATTATTGAGGTACTCCATTCCCCTTATTATTTTTTTGCCCACCCCCACTTTGAACTTTTTCAAGCTCCAGGCTATACTTTTTGTGCAATGGTATCCAGAATTGAACTGTATATTCAAGTCAAGGTTTAATAAATTGACTTTTGCTACAATATGGAGAAATTCTTGCATAGTGTGGAGAATTTAATTTGGCAGTTGAATACTTGTTTTTCATATCCACCATCTACAGTACTATGTCCTCTTTTAAACTCTCTTTTATCTAATTTCTATCTTAAAGGCAAATTTTCCCAACTTTTCTATTTATTATGCCCTGAAAGAGGATATATTAATTTTTATTAACTGCCCAATTATGTGAGCAATAAAACCATGTTTCAAACAATAACATCTAAATCATATTGCTCCTCAACTACTCAGATACCAGATCGTGAAAATTGGTAGACAAAGCAGAAGAATCTTGTTATTATGGATTTGGTGGGAAAAAGATGACACAGGAATGGGGCATATTTACTAAAGTCGAATTTATTTTTGTTTTGAAATCAAATAGAAAAAAATTTGTTTTTTAACATATATCAACCTCCTATTTACTAAACCCCTTTCTAGGTTCTCGGCACTGGTGATATCTGTATACCGATATTACTTATTTTGAGAAATATCATTCAAACATTGAATAACCAATATCTCTCAAGGGCTATTTACTAAACTTTTCTTGCTTGCTACGCTCAAACTTATTGCTCAAAATGATTCACCTCGCTAGACCTGGTGACAGCCATTCAGATCTATGCTAAACTGCAGCGCTGACATGAAAAACACTCTCTAACACATCAAAAGCTGCAATCTGTTACTAAACTAACACAACTACACACACAAAAAAGTATCTCAAAACAGACACTAACTGCTACAATGTATAAACAATCACTGCTAACTACATAAATCTCTAAACTACCTTTAAATACATTAAAAATAATTAACCAGCAAATATTAACTTTGTATTTGAATTCCACATTAGTATTACGCTGTGCCTGTTTTTCCACATTGCTGGTTGCAGACATCTGCTTTGTCCAGATTTTTTTTATAGATCTTAAGATAATACATATACATGAACTGCCTTATCAAAACATAAAAGATAGCTGCAACCAGCAAAAGGAAGAATTATCACGTCAATAAAAATCAAGAATTCATCTTCAGAGATGCATAGGAATAACTGCCATGTCAATCCAAACATTCTTTGTGTTACTGGTCCTTGAAAGGAATTATCTATGTAGCTTATTTTAAAGTATCAGAAACACCAAAAAAATATCATTACACCCATATACCATGGTGTAATTTATACCATAAATACCTTTATATTCCTATAAAGTCCAGATTCACATCTATTCAACACTTCCCCAATTTGTATTCAGCAAAGTGGTGAATTTCTACATTCCACGATGGTTCTCATAAGTCAAAGCTTAGAGACATGACTTGAAACAAGGTAGTAAACAGGCATTCGGGGGAAACATTTCGATTGAATTGTTTACAATAAGAATATTGTCACAGTTGCAACTTTAAAAATTTCTCACAGTTGCGACTTTAGAATGGGGAAATTGTCGCAGTCACGGATTGGCTATTCGAATCCGCTGTTTAAGAATTTGACAGTCTAATTCACACCTTAGTGAATAACCCCCTGTTTAGGTTGGCTTTCTATATGTATACAGTACAAATATAAATAATGTTTTATTCAAACTTTTCATACCCTTTAAAGTGGAGGACCTAGACAAATACAGTGTACAGGATTGTGCTGTATTCTAAAAGATTCCTATAAAAAAAGTATTGGCATGTATGGAAACCCTAAACTGAAAAGAAGAGCAAATAGTGTGCCAGCGTGCATGCTACATTATTTATCTGGATTAAAACTTATTTGATAGCTATAACTGGACTATATATTTTGTCTCAGTCAGTAAAAAGTAGACAATAAGCAATATTAATATAACTGACCCAAAGAAGATCTAGATTATAAACACATTACAGCCATGGTTTTTACAAAAACATAATGCAAATGTCATATTATTATAGGCATATTATTTTTAGCAAAAATGTTTGTCAGACTTTCATATATTCCATCAGACAGAGACAAAAGATTTATAAATAATGCTGGGCTAAAAAAGATTTTAATATGGCCTTGAACACTATTTTTTAATGTCTTCCTTTTAAAGGGGAATGTTGGCATGTATAGGATTTAGTTCTTTTTTAAACACATACCTGTGGTTTCTTGAAGGATTGCACAATCTTTGGCTATCTTAAAACAATTCAAATTCTTTTCCCTACAAAAAATACAAAAATGTGAACAATAGATATACAGGGATAGTATAATAATTTCTTATGTACTGTATTATTTCGATAAAATACCAATAAAGATGTAATATTCTCTTTTTATATACATGAAATACCTGTTTAAACTGAGATATCCATGTTTGGACAAGAGCAGACCTGTGAGGGAACTGCAGAATTTTTCATACCCTATGCTTGTTGCTGATTGTTTAATAGCATC
>WMED01006427.1:0-14497 GCA_019650415.1 Pipa parva | reverse complement strand
ACTAATTTAGCCCTGATTTCTACTAATTTCTAGATTTGTTTTAGTCAATCTAAAACCCCTGATAAATAATTCTAGCAAAGTCTTGGAGACATATTAAAAGAGAAGATTCCAGTATCCATCTAACAAATGTTTCAAAAGTAGTTAGAAAACCTAAAATCATATTTGCTACAAGCCGTGAATAAATAACATGCGTACTTTCTGCTTATTTACAGTTACTGTGATCTTTCTATTCCTAATTGCCATTGCTGCACTCTTTCTGGTTTATCATTACTTCCATCGTTATAAAGGCTCCTATCTTACTAATGAGCCAAAAGCCATAGACGCTCCAAGCACCACGAAGCCTGCCTCTGTACGGAAAGAACAACCCTTACCACAGATAGAGGAGGAAGGAGCCAAATCAGAGAGATCAGAGTAGCTTCTTCCCTACATGAACCAGGAAACAGCAGCCATTAGGTCCTGGGAATGTCTGAAAAATTCTTAAAGTTGCTCTTTGAACTGTCCCAATAAAGTGATCATCATGCCTTGGATGGACATGTGAACTCAATTCATGGACAACCATAGCCATAGATGCTATAATATTTAATAGTGAAATAGGTGGTTATGTCTGAATGCCATTGATTTACTGCCATGTCACAAAAGAATGTTTTACAGTTAAATATGGATTATGGAGAAAGATAAGTTTTACATTTCCCACTTTGCATTTAATCTAATCACAAAACACTGAACAACAGTAATTTCTCTCTTGTGCAGTTTAATCTGAGCAGGATATATTAAAAAAAGAACATGTATTTAATGATGGGGTGTATAACTATGGAAACAGAGAAATATATAATTATAGGGAAATGTATTTTTTGTATTTATTAATTTATATAGCGCTGATATATTACGCAGCTCTTTACTGAGATTCATCATTCAATTCAGTCCCTGCCCCGGGGAGCTTACAATCTAGTTTCCCTATTCAGTCACACACATAGGTATTTTTTTGTATGTTTCTTAAATTCCTACCTCTTCTCTGTCTCTGGTGTTGTGTTTGCTGTGTCAGTAGATAACATGGCCACCAGTGGAATCAGATAGAATGTGCAGGTAGTCAGACAATTGTTTGGAACCAGGAGTATTAGGAACATTTGCCTGAGAACAGTAAGAACCTTAAGGCACATCTTATGTTCCACATTGATATTTGTAGCTGCTATTATTTCAATGTAAAATTTATGCAGGTTACATTAATGCCTATATACTGCTAGTGTGCAAAAAGTTGTACAAAACGTTGGCTCTTAAAGAAAACAATGATTAATAATTGGTTTGTTAGATGGATCATAGCTGGAAAATGCCATAAACACAAGCACTTTGTTTGCATTTTCATCTGCGTTCATCTTGTAGTGAATCAAGCTTTGGTAAGTCACTTGTGGCATCAAGTTGTGCTTCAGCTTTCCACTGCCAGTTTTGCTATAGATTTACTACACTGCTTTAGACCTAGACTTTTTTTAGGCAGTCAGTTTTGCACATTTTGATTTGCTCTTGGATGGTTTCCCATAATGCACCTGGTGGATTAGGTACCTATTGATTTGAATCTGCCTGAGAGTCTGGTAATGGAATGAGATTAATTCTGGTTTCACACCAGTGAATCAATAGGAATGATAAAGCAGATTTGAATGTTTGCATGTCAAGGCAGTTCATATATTATATATATTATTTATATAATATTCAGTGTCACATATGCATATATTTACATCAAATAATCTATTGGTAGGAATGCAATTACCACTGAGCACAACTCTGTTCACATCATCATTGGTCACAATTTCAACAATAAATTGATTACATCCAACAGTGCATGGATGAGGTCATCCACCAAAAAGGGCTGCAGCGAAAGCGATATCTTCCTGTACAATGTTTTCATCTGTCTGTGTATGTAGACAGATCACTATTGGTTGGTCATTATCCAACTAAACAGTTAAATATGAAATGGCCCATAAGTCTTCAGGTATATGTATTATTATGCAAATAAGTATTCTCCAAATAACGCGAGTGCCAAAATTATAAATACAGTAATTTTAAAAAATCACCTAGCAGCAATTTGTTTTTAAGAAAAGAGTTTCACATACACAAATATACAGTACATGGGTACATAGTACAGTTTAAAAAAGACACAGTCCCATCAAGTTCAACCCATTAAAAAAAGTAAATAACCCTTAGTTATCCAAACCTTTTTGTAAGCACTCCACTGATTTTGCTAGATCCAAATGAAGTAGATTCCAGTTTTACAGACCCTACAGTAAAGAAACATAATGACATATAGGGTCCATGTGTCTTTTGTGTTGTCCTGAAAGTGAAGTATCACAGTATTTCTCCTAAGGGCCAGTGACCAGTGATATATATTTGAGTGTGTATATATATATACGTGTATATATATATATATATTTTATATTATATTTGTAGAAGCTGGTCACATCACCCCTTTATTGCCTTTTTTAATGGATGAAAAGATCTGTCTAGTTCTTTAAGAATAAAAGCTCCCAGGATAGGACTGCACATCCAAGTTGATGCCCAACGAATTGTATTGAGGCAAAATAATATTTTGAATTGAATCAAACCCTCTTTTGATACCTTGTGTATCTTTGGAGACTGCAGATTGGCACTGCATGCTATTATTTTGTCTATGGTCCACCAGTACTTTGGTTTCTGTCCATTATGGTCTGAGTCCTCTTAGGTGCATGATGCTCTAACCACTAGATGAATGACAATTTTCTACACTGAATTTCATTTACCAGTTGCTTAATGTGCCAGTGTCCACTCATAACTTGCCAACGTTTTCATGAACTTGATTACACTGCATAGTTTTTCATCATCAAATGATGATTTTTATTTCAACTGATTTACTGTCTGATTCAGTAGAAAGCAGTGAGATCCTGTTTTTTCTGAGAAGCCTACTTTCCTAATGGCTGCTGGTCATACCTGACAAGGAATGATCTCCAAAAAACACTGCCAGAACATACTTGTAAATTTCTATTCATCTCAAGTTTATAAAATAAATAGGAATGCTTTGGTATTACAGATTTTACAAAATGCCTATATAATACAAGACTATTAAACAATATAATAATGTTGTTCAGTGGTGCTGGTAACTGCACATAAGTTAAATGCAAAAAATCAAAAAGAATCTTTCTTAGTGGGTGCTGTTCATTTTGGACCTTTCCCGGACCCAGACGTGTGTACTGAAAATATAAACCAATATCTCCCTTTATTCTTAGCTATTCCAATCCATGACTTCCATTGAAAAGATATCATTCAATGAACCATGGCTTAAGGCTTACTGGAGACCACAAGACTTATGTTATTATTGTATTATTATGAATGTATTTGTTTGTAACATATGGCTATATATATAAATAAATTTTGGGTTTATATTGAAATGTGTTATACTAGCAAAACCAAAGTTTTTGGAGGGATTTCAGGATAGTGCGAAGTGAGGTGCTGAGTGTTAGCCTCACTTCGCACTGACTGATCTGCACTTGCTGATGTCCTGCATGTGGACATCAGCAAGGGCATTAAAGGGATTCCAGTCTCGGCGAGGCAACTCTTTTGCTCTCGCCGAGACTGGAATCCCTTTAATGCGCTTGCTGATGTCCACATGCAGGACAACAGCAAGTGCAGATCAGTCAGTCCGAAGTGAGGCGAACACTCCGCACCTCACTTCGCTCTATCCTGAATTCCCCTCTTGGTCCTTAACTAAAAAATGCAAAGCAAAGTTTTGTATTGGGAGGTCTTGAGGTAAGATCAATCAAATGAAAACCATTTTGCTCCCTTACATTTTCAGTATTGGGTCACCATTTTAAAGTAATCTGACGAGGACACCTGTTTACATGTTTAACATTTGATTACTTCTGTCTATCTTTTTAAAGCTAGCTATGGGTCCATCTGTTCGGTTTTCCTACTGTGTCATAGGATTCAGTTTTTATAGTATTTGCAATTTTAGGCCTACAGAAGGACAAAGCAAAAGAAAAGAATGTGTAATGTTACATTTCGGTTCCCTATTTTGCCTGCAAATTATTAGCACAAAACCTTATCCCCCCTCCCAATTGTACAGCCAATAATATCACGTCTTTTATTTTTATTTCATTTTCAGTCAGATATATAAAAATTTCAGCATGAAATTAATAGAACCGCTCTGCAAAGTTTCTTTTTCCTACTGCACCAGTTGTTAGGCATGTCTAACACCATAGTAACAAAAGGCATATGCCCATCAAGATTAACCTTCACAGATGCACTATAATTCTTTGTCTATAGATCTCATCATAGCTCGATTAAATAATCTGCACTTGATAAGTAAACTCATTGATGTCAGACAGAATTAAGAAAAAAAGAATAAAGTACTGGAGATTTTACCAGTATATATTTCTGTTGCAACTGAAATTCCCAAAGAACACAGAGCATGTGTTCTGAATTCTGTTTTATTTGTGATTTAATTTTTTAAAGTAAATTGATTTACTATTGGGAAATCATCAACAGCTATAATCATTTACACAGGTCTAGTAATTAACACCAACCAATCATGAGTCGGCTTACTTAATTCTCCTATACTAAGGAATGCTAACAGCTGATTGGTTCCTACGGTTTACTAGACCTTTGGAAAGTTTGTCATAGTGAATTCTCCTAACAATGTACATGTTATCTGAGCTGCAATACTAAGGTATCACTATGCTGCTGGACCAAACCTTTACACAGTAATACAGTATGGGGTCATCCGCAAACTTGATTTGTCATTGGCTTCATGTGTAATGAATAACAATTAGAGGGCACAAGACAAGGGCAATGTATTTCTCCGAAATATAACAACATTTGTGGGAATCAGGGTTGCTAACCCTTAAAAAAAAATTTTTTTTTTACTGATACAATATATTTTAGTGACATATTCATGTGTAGTACCATTATTTCAAAACAAAAAGGGGTTCAAGGATTTTATTTAAGGCTTTTTCAACTCAGCACAGTTCTAAAAATACTCTTTAGTGTGTTTAACAAGGTCTAGGAGAGGGTCCATTTTTTACTGACCTAGATTACTTACGAACTCTTGAAAATGTTTAGAAACTGTCAGCAAATGTATTGATGGTTGGCAACCCTGTTGGGAACAGTCCATACTTAACCAGTTCTTGTAAATTATGAACTGAGGCAAGGTAAAGGAAAGCAATCATTTGAAGGGAAAGAAAGATCTAATTAGGAAGAGGATCCTACTGTATTGAAAACAAATCTGTCCACCAATGTCATTCAGGATCTCTGTGTCTCATTGACCATCAAAATTGTTCCCTTTTCTGCTGAAATGCTGTTACTTTGTGGGCAATTTTACCATCATGGAACAAACAGTGCAAAACATCAGTAATACTTTTCCCTACGATATAAACATACTCCTAAGGGTTCCCTAATGGCAGATTGTTTGGAAAAATGAAGCTACCTTGTCCAGTTGAGTAGAATATGGTGTTGTTGTTTCACCTACACATATATTTACAGCTGTATGGTCAAAAGCTCTGTATTTTTCCTAAACACATTCTGTTAACTGCGACTTAAAGGTTCACTAATAAAAGTTTAAAGGTGGGATAATATTTTTATTTCTTTATTTCGTTACACTAAATTTTATAAAGGCAGAAGTACTTTCAGTTAAAAGCTAAAGGGTATTTCCTACACAAGTTCATCTTTATGTCATTGTTTGCTTATGCCATTAATGAGAAAAAAGACATTGTTCAGGTTGTTTATTGCAATCTTGAATATACTGAATAGTAAACACTAATGGGGGAATTCACGATAGTGCGAAGTGAGGTGCGAATCCTTCACCTCACTTCGCACTGACTGTTCTGCGCTCGCTGATGTCCTGCACGCGGACATCAGCGAGTGCTTTAAAGGGATTCCAGTCTTGGCGAGAGCAAAAGAGTCACCTTGCTGAGACTGGAATCCCTTTAAACTACTCGCTGATGTCCGCATGCAGGACATCAGTGAGCGCAGATCAGTCAGTCCGAAGTGAGGCGAAGGATCTAGAGCTCACTTCGCACAATCCTGATTTCCCCCCTTAGAATTCCAGAATGCTACTGCATTATTTCTATGCAGAATTCTCTGATATTTCATGGCAATTAGAACAAAGTTTATAAAGCTCAGTTTCACATAAAATTTGCATTAAGCATAGATTTCTGATTCGTAACTGTCCAGCTTTAATATTTTTATATTTTTGACTTACTTGTATGGTTTTCCTCTACTTTCTGCTAAATGTGCTATATCTACGATAAAGTTCAATATACATAGGAGAATTCACCAATGGGGCAAACTTTACAGAGGTCTAGTAACTAACCCATAGCAACCAATCAGAGCTTGGCTTTTATTATTATTGCCCCCTGTATCAATGAATACTACATGCTGACTGATTGCTAAGGGTTACTAGACCTCTGGATATCAGAAACCTGATTAAAGGAGAAATAAAGGCTCACTTAGTCAATTCTTGATTTGCAAGGTGGAGGGGGAATTTCAATTGCTTTTGCATGTGATTCATTTTAAACTGAGAAAATCTGTATAAAGTAGACAC
Source organism: Pipa parva (assembly GCA_019650415.1). Taxonomy (NCBI): domain Eukaryota; kingdom Metazoa; phylum Chordata; class Amphibia; order Anura; family Pipidae; genus Pipa; species Pipa parva. The sequence goes on along the minus strand of WMED01006427.1, from coordinate 7,938 downwards.
TTTGGGGGTTATTGGCTAAAGTCGAATTGTTGCGTAAAGGTGTGAATTTGATTTGGATGGATTTGCTATGGGAATCCTCCATTTGAGAAGTCAACAGTCGAATTCTCACTTTAGTCAATAAACCCCCATAATGTCTACATGAAGTTTTCCCTTTAGAACTGGAGAAAGAAAGTTGTTGATGATTATACGTCTGCCTTGAAAAGATGCAATGTAGATGATCTAAGTAAATCAACTCAATCACTGGAAGACTTGTGGAAAAGTCCACCTCCAGGAAACCCCCAAAAATTGGTAAATATTTTAACATACTGGTCTTCTTAAAGCCTAGAAAAGTCTCGTATGTTCCAATTTTTTGGCTAAAGTATTCCTTATTTCTAAACTTTTTTGGGAGAAATTCACAAAGATAGGTGCCATGGTACTGCCCCACCAAGGCACACAATTCGCTTTGATTACAGATGTAATTATGCTTGAGTGTCTGTTTTGGACTATAACACTGGTATAAATTTTTGTTTCGGAATTCCCCCAGTCTCTCTTACATCTACAGACCTAAATGCATTCTTGTCTTAGCTGTGGAAACAAGGGAATATTAGATTTGTTTAAAACTAGAAACTTGTAAAAAAAAGAAAAAAATAGTACTTTGAAAGGAATACAGTGCAAAGTTGCCTTAAAAAATAAAATAAAAGACAATTTTCCTTTTAAATGTTTAATTTCTCAACAGAAAAGATTGGATCTCTGGTTTAGTTACATTAAGTAACCACAATGTGGAATTATGGTGAAGAATGGAGTAGATGGACGTGTACTGCTAGTAGATACATAAGCAAGTGGAAGTGTGCAGCTTTTCCATGGAAACCAATAAACATATGCACTACAGCACAAAGTCTTATATACTATAACTTCTACATAATAACCAGAAATAAAAATAGACACTTTTACAAGAATATCTACAGGTAGAACATTGCTTACATTTGTTTTATATTATTAGAACTTCAGCTCTGAATGGTAAATTACAACCATGCATATTAGTATGAGCATATGGATGTACAGATTTATAAAGTAATGTATATTATTTCTTTTCCTATGGACAAATAAAAATCTTTATAACATACATATAATATAGATTATCTGACATTCACAAGTGCCTTTGCAATAAACAAATAGGATAAGTGATACAGAAGTGTTTAAGGAGAGATGATTCATAGACATCGCATGGATACTCTGTTACAAATGATAGAGCCACATGATGCACAGAGAGGCCCACATGGGTTCATCGGGTGCAGGATTTAAAGAACTTATTAAGTGGTGAAGGACATGAGCTTTGAAAGTGTTTCCTAAGTGTTTAGTAGCACAGCCCAATGTATTGTAACATTCTGAGCATATGTAGGTGTGGGGTGTTATAGGGGAGTTAGGGTTGGCCTACTGCCGAACTCATCACTAAAGACCTGGATCTAAGCAAATGCTCATTCTGGAGATGAAGTTGAAGGGCTATTTTTCTTTTAAGCAAATTGGCTAAGGCAGACCTTAAACCAAATATACCGACAATTGGCCAAATTGGTAAAACCTTTTCCAAAATGCATTGAGATTGCTTGAAGACAATTCTGCCAGGGTTTGAATAGTGAAAAACATTACCTTTTCACAAGAGGTCATTTTAAAAGGAAACTAATACAATTTTTTTTTCTCATTTACATTTAGTGCAGGGGTCTCAAACTTAATTTACCTAGGGGCTGCTGGAGGTAGAGTCTGGGCCTCATCAGGTTTTCCACAAGAAAACAACAGATTAAAAACAATACATGGCCCTGCGGGGCAATCAGCGGCTTTGTGGAGCAATATGCAGCTCTGCTGGGTATTTACATTTGCTGGGGAAATTAGCACCTTTGTGGGGAAATACGTGGGTCAGCGGGACAATGTGTGGCTCTGCGGATCAATGTGTAGGTCAGCGGGGCAATGTCCGGTTCCGCGGGGCAATGTGCGGCTCTGCGGATCAATGTGCGGGTCAGCGGGGCAATGTGTGGCTTTATGGGCTACTGGCTCATCTGCGATTTTTTTTTTTAAATTATAAGGGGTATTGTGGGTCCAATAGGGGGTATTGTGGAGCCAATTGGGAGTATTGTGGGGGGTGTGGGGCCAATGGAGTTTATTTTAATTTTTTTACAGTGGTGGCCTTGGGGTTGGGGGATCGGGGGTGGCTGTGGGGGGGTTGGAGGGGGAGTCTTAGCCCCCGGAAGAGTTCAGCAGCGCATGCTGATCACATGTGCTCCCGGGTTCCTATTGGCTCCTGTGACCGATCGGTTCACAGGAGCCCTCCTCTTTGCACAGAGGGAGTCAGCTAGGATTCCCTCTGTGTCAGATCCAGAGCTCCACTGGCGAACAAAACGCCTGGTGGAGCGCAGGACCGAGGGCCGTGAGTTTGAGACCCCTGATTTAGTGTATCAGGAGACAATATAAAACCTGTAGAGGCAGCATTCCTTTTCTGCTAGCTACTGCTACAGAAGTAAAACATATATTGAATGGCTTGTATCATCTCCACTTTCTCTTGAAACAGGTACATTGTAGACCTCTGGATTTAGGGTTTAAAGATGTCATTTCACAAGTTTGTCTGTCAGCCATTTTGCTCAATAGAAAGAAACAGACTGGCATCAAGTCAGCTAAAATATGCATTTGAGGCATCAGTCTGTAAACAAATCACAACTTGTGATACAATCCTTGAAATCTGGAGACACATCTCCATTTCTTCAACAAGTCCTTGCTTGACAGCAAATATTTTCTTTACCTTATCTGCTTTGCATGACACAGGTCTTAAACTCAAAGATGAGAAAGAGTAAAGACAAAGGGGGTTATTGACTCAAGTGAGAATTCGACGGTCAAATTCTCAAACAGCGGATTCCCTTAACAAACCCGTGACAATTTCCTCATTGTAAAGTCGCGGCAATTTTTAAACTTGCGACTGCGACAATATTCTCATTATAAAGATGCGACTGCAACAGTAGTAGTCTATTGCGAATTCACACCTATATGCAACAATTCGGACTTTAGTGAATAACCCCCAATGGCTTATGATGGAGCAGAAAGGGAGTATGGCTTATACAACACTTTTTGGAAAACCCAGTGTACAGATGAATACAATCTAATCAGTTGCATTTAAGATATAGTAACCAAAGGCACAAACACATTCAACAGCATAGGGATAAAACCACTAAAGGAACATCACAAGGTGCAGTGACAAAGTGCAATGAACAGTCCAATGCAGATGATTTTACATACTGTCAGTCTCTCTTTCAATGCCCACATACTTCAAGGCATCAGCTTGGCTGTATCTGCACATCAAATTAGGTAGAGAAAAGATCATTTTAATTGACATTATGTACTAGAAATGATCACACAGAACTAAAGACCATGCCTCCATTTGGTGTGATTTCATACGCCTATGAAGGATGATGACTAACTAAACATGGAGCTGCCTGTCTGAAAAGAACAATAGGCAAATCTAGCCCCTGATTTATTTTAATAGGATGTTCTTCAATATGCTCAATAGCACTTTTATGCATTTTCCATTAAACACTTTTGGGTTTAGTCATCAAAGTGAAAAGCAGTTGACCAACTATTTGTCCAAAGGCTAGGTTTCCAATCAAGTCTAGGGCGCCATACATTATATTACTTTTCTTTCTTTTCAATTTTTTTTTTTTAATCAAAACAATATTTTGAGTATTTTACATTTATTTACCATAGTATTTAAGATTTATGGAAACTAAATACTACTATTATTTAAGTTCAGATAAAATATTTTTGGCAACAGCTGTATATGCACAATAGAGTTGGCTTTATAAGAGCGCAGTAAAAGACAGCTGATTGAGGTTAATGTAGTATACTGTAACTGCTATTAAAGGCACCAGTCTCTCACCTGTAGTCAAAGAATAATTCTTCTCCTGCCTGTATAGCTCTTTTGGCAAAAATTCCAATGCGATGATCTCCATTTACCATAACCACTTGAAACAAACAAACAAAAAAATATATATATTAAATAGTCCAGCACAGAAGTTGCCTCTTCATATTTATTATTTGCAAAAAAGAAAATCTCTTCAAACTGCATGAATCTCTATACCTTCCATACTGGAAACTTCACTAACATTCGACTGTCTAAAACTATGTATTTCTCCCACAGCATGTTCAATGTGTCCCAAATCCCAAACAAATGAAATACACATACACAGTGGTGCGTGTTGAGTTTAAAATATGCCTTTCCCCCTAATTTTTTACATGTATTCTGCAAAATATTAAATATACTTTATTTTTTAATGACTTGCAACTAATAAGTGTCTTTTACTTTTACTATTTAGACTGAATCACTGAAATCTAGAATATCCTGAGGTAGGACTTAGATGCCAATACTTCTCCCACAGGATTCCACTCTGCTAAATTTGAGTGTTTCACGTACCTTTTGCATAACAGTTTGGATTAACAGAGTGATTTGCAAAACGGATCTTGTTTCCTTTGCGAGTAGCATCAACAACAAAATCTATGGGAGAAAAAACACAAGAGGGTAATAACCGGCCACACAAACTTTATATACTGTATTGTATATATTATATTGCTAGACCCACTAGCACAAATTGGATGCTAATTTGTTTCAAAGAATAGTAACTGTTCATTTTTAAGGCCAGCGCTTTCATTTCTCCTTTTGTGACCACTAATTGGTTAGGTTTAATTTAAATCATTGGAGATATAATTTGGCCAGTAAAAATAAAGGGGTGTCTCCACTTTAGAAGCCATCAATGCAAACAATAGGCTGCTTCTTCATGTTGTAAATACATTAAGGGAACAGTCCAGCCTAATTAATAAAAAGTAATGTGTGTTGTAAATGCACAAAAAATTATTTTTCTAATATACTTAGTCAGTCTTTTATGTGAGGAAAGGAATTAATTATTCCATCTGTGTAGCAGTACACAGCTCCTTCTGTGTTTACTTCCTGGTTGGAATCTTTTGCCACTGACACAACGGTGTCTCAGGAAGGTCAAAATTAATAGTTAATGAATTACCATGGGCAGTTACAATAGTTACAGCTAATTGTGTATGCTGTCAGTAGCAAATAGTGTGCTGATACTGGGCATGAGAGAGAGACCAAATCCATATAAAAATTAAGTCAATATTTCAGTCCTTTGTTTAACAATTGCTTGTGCTGGGTTAACTACACCTTTAAGAATTAAAAAAAAAAAAGGTGGATGACAGCTTAAAGTTTCTGATTGGTTATTTAGCTTTATCCAGCCTGTCAGTCAATTCCTTAACTTAAGATTCCAATCTGAACTGCTGAACAGGAAGTAGCTGAGAGAGGGAAGAAGCTTCAGTACCAAACTGGCCCTAAAATTGTAAAGGGTGAAAATAAATAAATAATTGATACAACAAAAATAATTTATTTAACTTTTATTTAACAGTGCCAAACAGACAGCAAATAACTGTTTGTGGCTAAACTGTTCCTTTAAGGGAAAATTCCAATCTGTCAGTGCTTGTGTTAAACAGTTGATCAGCCTGTGGTTTCTTCCTACAGAATATTTCTTAGTTAAAAGTTCAGGTTTTACAGTATTGTAATATTTTAAGATTACATAAAGAATTCATAAGAATATAATAGGAATATAGCAAGGTTGTAAAACCACTTAGCACAGACATCTACCAATTTAACAGCATTAAATGTAATCTAAAATGTTTATAGGAAACCATAACAATGTGGATAATAGTTCCTGAAACAAGATTGCTGTTTTATATTATATATTAGTATATTTATATTATATATGTATATTTTTTTAACAACTACATTTAGTCTCAAGGTAAATTTAACATAAGCTCCTGGGAAAATGCATTTCCTTCCTTTAGATCAGCAGTTCTCAACCTGTGGGTCGCGACCCCTTTGGGGGCCGAACGGCGCTCTCACAGGGGACACGAACACACTGCTGAAGCCAGAAGAGACCGCAGGTCCCTTTATATAGGGTTCCTGCGTGGTGGTGACGTCTCGCCTGAACGTCATCACGTGATGCGCAACGCGATGACGTCGGGCCGAAACCTTAAGCATGACGTCAGGCCAGGGGGGTTGTGGTCTCAACTAGGTTTAGAACCACTGCTTTAGATCAACATTGCTAAGGATTACTGTAGAAAAAGACTATCATCAGTTACTTCCTGCTGTTTCAAGCTTAATAACTGAAACTCGCAACATTTGTAGATCTGTTCCCTCAAAAGTAAACAGGATCTCAAAAAACTACAACAAAAAGAAAAACAATTAAAAAAAAACACAGATAATGCGGTTAAAAAAAATGAAGGTAATAAGATTAAAAAAAAGAAATGAGCATAAATGATTTACCATTGTTGAGGTTAAAGAGAAAACTGGACATATATTTGTCATAAACCTTTCCTCTCCGATCTGCTTCATCTTGGGAAATCAGCTACAAAATGAAAACCCATCGTAAAGTCTGCGCAAGTAAATCAACGCACATAAATCAAAGCGTGCAATCCCAGAATCAAGCCTAATTTTTATTAAAAAAATATTAAATATACATGGCCCAGTAATCTGCAGTAAATTCTGTTACCCAGTTCAGGACAAAAGTCTATTTAATCTGCTAGGCGGGCAAATTACTAGCAGCCTCATTTTATTATTGCTCAGTGAAGTGGGAATTTAGTTTAAATGATTCCATCATTCCGTTTCAAAGAGTTTTGAAAATATTTTAATAGATCCACAAAGCAAAGTTTTCAAAATGAAAGGTAAATTTTCAAGAAGATCAAATCCATAATATGTGTTTTTTTTCCTGACTAGCATTATAAAGTAAAATAGGTAAAAATATAACATCTTGCATACATACTGCCAAGTATAACAGAAGTGGGGAGGTCTACTGACCTCACCACAGTATTCTGAGATGAACTCATTCTTCTGAACTGACTCTTTAATGAATGTCCCCCAACCAGCAACATCCGATGGAGCCAACAGCAGATGCTAGAAGAGAATGGGTGAAAGTAAAAATAAATTATTAAACGTGACATTTTTTTTCATATCTCAAGCAATCTGAAGTCTTAGCAGCTTATATTGTTCTGCTTATATTGCACTTTTCACAAAACAGTTTATTTGAAATTCATCCAAGCCTAGCAAACTGAATCAGATCTGAATAGAGAATGCACTTAGTCTTATTAGCTTAAGGCCAGAGAACCTTAGATATTGTGTGACTAAGCTTGCTGTTAAAGCCCTCCAAAAATCATTTAATACATTGCTGGGGTAAATTTTGGACAGTGGGGTACAGAAAACAGGTCCTTTTTGTCTAATACATTGAAGAGAAAAAATGGAGGCCACATTTTTGTCAAATCTCTGAAATATGGATTTGGAATGTCCTGAAGATTTGCCTATGGAACGAAAATTACATACTCTGGATTCAGTTAGTTAATGATGTCAAGAAACTAAAATCCAGTGCATCAAATGACCTGCTGAATTGGCCTGCATAAATCTGCTGCGATATAACTGAAAAAAGTGTTTTGTTTAAAAGGAACAAAAGCACAGATCATTTCAAGGCAGCTGCAATTAAAGACAATGTAGAAACATAAAGCCCGTAAACTAAACACAGAAAATTTGCAGACAAAACATTGTACATCACTGACAGATTTATCTCCCTCTATTTCATACCTTCTTCAGGCCCCTCTGGATACTGCAATTTTTACAGGATACCACTTTGGAGTCCCAGTGTTCAGATGCTCCACATGTCAGGCAGAGATCAGGATCACATTCCCGTACAGCCAAGTAACATGGACACTGCTTGGTGTTACACTGGGTCTTACAGCGACATCCAGGGAAGCGGTTCTGACCTAGCAAAAAAATGCTGGCCAATGAATAAAGTGCAAATTGTATTGTATTTCATTTTAAACACAAGTTTCTCTTTTAATGTAGGACACATTTTATTTGCAAATAAAATTCAGATTATT
>WMED01006426.1:0-18486 GCA_019650415.1 Pipa parva | reverse complement strand
TTAAGTGGTGGAACTTGCACTATTGATGACTGACTAAATACTTTTTTTCCCCACTGTAACATCGCCTCTTTCCTAGTCAGGGACATAGACAGAGGGGATCAGAGGGATAAATTCTTACTAAAAAGTATCAATAGTATTCAGATGTCAAACCTGAGATTTGTGATTTCACTTTGAATGTCATTGAGTGACAAAGATAAAGCACTTCAGTTTGATGCATAATTAAGTTGTACAAAGGGCGTGGCCTAAGGCAGGAGTTGGCAAAGTTTGTAGAGGAGGGAGATATTTCGCTCTCTCCTCCACTGGTGAATTTTTTTTTTCAGAGCCACAAAGGGGGGAGGGGCGCCCTCTCCCAATCACATGACCTGCCGATGGCCAATCAGAAGAGGAGTCGGAGGACATGGGCGGGACTTGGGAGATGCACTCTGAGCCACAACAAGGTGGCTGAAGAGCTGCACTTTGCTGATCCCTGGCCTAAGGAGCCAGGAATATTGTGCCTTTAAGCTCCTGAGATGTAATTCTGGCACAGCACATTTGTGTGAACTCATCTCCATCATCTTCTTCATTTGCAAACGTCATCACTCAATATCTGTAAGTGAGACCCATTTCATCATCACTTGTGACCGCCTTTTGATGGATACATCACTTGACTTGCTGGTATGTAGCACTCTTTCTTTGTCACCTCAGTAAAATGCAGAATCACATGGACAATGCGTGTGGAGACAAATTTATGAAGGATGAGTATTATTTTAGTAATGATTAGTATTAAGACTATTAATATAAAGAACATTACAAATGTAGCTGCATTTTTATATTAAATCATTAATGATAATTATTAAATTATTTTGGTATCACCAGGCTATGTATTCTGATTTCTTGCACCATATTTAAGTACATTTACTACTTGGCTTACTCAGGATGTCTATCCGGCTACAATCTCCATTTGGATTAAAGTGACTCAAGCTGCCAACAATATATCCTATAATACAGGAGCCTGGCATTCCTAAAGCATGATTAGGTTGCATCCTGCAAGTTGGCAGACCTGGGAGCTTGATGGGTTTCACCCGGAGACTCCAGGTATGCTAAGTCTGCAGGGTTTCCCGAAGGTATACCCTATCCCTGGCCTAAGTGCGCCCTATTCTGTCCAAACCCGCCCCTTTATGTCCCTAACCAATCAAATTAACATTAATATGCATAGCTCCATTAAGTGTCATTAAGCACTGCCCCCACTAAATAAAAACTGATCTTCGGGTCTGCCTTGCTTCTGAGTTCCCAGGTGTGCATATTGGTTCTGGAAGTAAAGAATTATAAATCATTTAATATTTCAAAAAAAAAATTCTAAACAATATTTGTGAAACAAGTTTATTAAACAGTCTCTTCAACATGTTGGTTTCATATATTGTACATATGATGGATCCTTTCTCGCTAACCAATAAAATGAAAATTATTCAAAAACACAATTCGTTAGGAGCAGGCCAAGGATCAAACCAATACCAAAAAAGGAAAAAGATGATGTTTAACTAGACTTTTATGAGGCTGTACCAAAACCATAACTGATATGCTGAAAGGACAGGGTCTGCCTGCCTAAACCTCTACAATATGAAGCAGAAAATCAGCACCTCTGGCCTGTAGTGCTATTGCAGTGATATGGCCTGGGGGCCATATAAATTTCCAACACGTGCCACCGGTCCACTTCACCATAAAAATACAAAAAAAAGAAAAAAATAGAGCAGATAAAAATGTATTACTAATAGTATTAGAAAAGTGTTGTACTTGCCATTAATTCTGCAGTGAAAGTCAGTTTTGATGAGGCCCAAAATGGCTGCCTTCCTCCCTCTCCTGTACTGGGTCTGTGGTTTCCCAGTGGCGTTTGTGTGGAGCAGGGTGTCTTTCCTAGTTCTTTTTAACCCGTCTGTGTTGCCCAGCTTTAATTATGGTAGGTACCTGGCTTTATTGTTCCCAGCTCCTTCGATCTGCTTCCTGTGTTTGCGGATATCAGCCTGCTCGCTGCTTGGCAGGAGGCCCTAGAAGTGGTGGTGCGGTCTTCTGGTGCCAGCTTCGGTTCCGGGTATTGAGTCCAGAGTGTCTCCCTGGGGTGTTCTCCTCCATCCCTCTAAAGTAGTCTCCTTCCCCGGGTGAGCGTTTTGTTTTTTAGGCCTGTCTTAGGTTTGTTAATGTTCCTGCTGCCGAAGCTCCTGGAATCTGCGACTTTAATTTGCTACTGTCGCTGTTGTGCTGGGGGCCGGATAGCGCTGCGCCACATGTGGGTGTGGCATCACTGTGCTACTGTATATGTTTTTACACATGCTCTGTACAAGCCAGTGCCCAAGTCACCAGTTTTCTCCAGCAGGGGGTGGAGCTGAAATGCTACAAAGCCTGCCATGTACTTGTGCAATAATTCATGCAGAAGAAACAGCAATAATGAAGTAGGTGGCTTGGAAGGATAATATTGCGGGAGTTATTGATTAAAGTCCAAATTTTTGCATAAAAGTGTGAATTCGCCAGCTAGAGTCAGTGGCAATAGACTGCTACTGTCACATCTTTATAACGAAAAGTTGCGACTTCACTATGGAAATATTGTTGTGTTCGCAGATTTGCTATGGGAATTCGCTGTTTGAGAATTCAACAGTCGAATTCTCACTTTAGTCAATAACCCCTGTGAGTTTATTGTGTTGCTGGCATATAGGCTTAATGAACAAATGTGAATTATAAGGAGACTTTTTGACTTTTATGTCCTATTAGAAGTATTACAATGTCCAAAGAAAATCAATTGCTTACAGTTCAAGAATGTGTTTGGAATTAGTGTGTTGCCGCTGTCATCATAAACTAAATAAATATACGCCCAAAGTCCATTGAACAAATCCACTTCCTCTGATATATAACCTAGATATTCAGGTTTAGCAGGTAGATCAGAAACATTCTTTCACATCAGACTCCTTTCCTGTTGCTTTCAGCAATCCTTTAAGACAGGTGTTGTACCAGAGAATTCTGGGACTGAATGGATGAGGGGAATTTTAGATGTCTCCAATAGATTATAATAAACATCAGGACTTTAGCTCCAAGGAAAACACTTTGACAAGTACCACATACAAATTACTGGTATTTATATAAATAACTGGGAAGTTACCAGGGCTTTAAAGCAGATGACCTATTTAAGTTAAACATCATCCCATCTCTACAAGGACTTTTATAATTCCTGCAGAAAAGGGTAAAGGACACTCTGTATAAATTTCTTGTCAGTTCTTCCAAGAAATGTACCGTAATTTAGAACGGTTCAGTTGTCTGACTTTATTGTTAAGAAGTCTGCACTTGTAGTTGCTCATTGAGCAGAAGAAGACCTCCACCTAATCCAGCAGAATATGCTTAGGGTTATGATATGGTCAAACTGAATCTGCCCACACACAGCCAGGTTGGTATAAGGGTTACTGTTGTGAGGAGCCCAGCCAAATCAGCAAACAAGGCGCCCCCATCTAGCCTGTCACATGCAGACCTTTGAATACTGACCAATGAAAGTGAATGCCTCCTAGGCATTTAGCAGTGTAACGTGGGCATACATAAGGGGGTGCTGTAAAGTTGGGAGGTCCAATTTATCAGGCTGTGGGGGGCCCCAAAATTTTTGATGGTGGCCCTGAGCCAAATACATGCATTAGGCCCAACAGCCAACTAACTGGATCAATGGATAAACATTGGATAATGAATGGATAAACATTCCTCAATTATTAATATATTCCTAAAACTAAAGTCATGCCTAACGCCACCTTCTTGGGTGTCGACTAAGCATCATGACGTATCTGCAACTTTTAGCCTCCAAAACATCTATTTAAGGTCTATCCCTGCCAGTAACCAGTGCCCAAGCTGGTTACTACTTTGTTTGTGTGCTGCTGAAGATTTCTTTTTACCCTATGTGCACCTGTTTGTGTTTGATTTTGTGTTTGACTCAGTTTCATGACTTTCAGCTTCATTTGACCCCGTACTTGATTATCTAGTTCTCTGAACTTTGGTGAATTTTGCTGGATTTTCTCTTTGTCTCACAATAAATGACAAATGGGATGCCCAGCCTGTGTTGTGTATTTTATTGTGGTAACATCACGCAGGTGTTGATACAATAAAATGTATAACACTATCACACACACTCCCATTCAGCTTACAAACAGGCAACTCAGCCAAACTAGGGTAATAATATGGAAAATAGGTTTCAACTGATTGAATGTCTCTCTATAGAAGCTAAATGGTTGATTAGGGCAATATTTTGAAAGTCACATTTTTAAGATTTTAGGCTTTTTTGTATGAAAAGCTACAGTGCTTGTAAGTTACAATAATAAAAACATATTTATATACATAAAAACAAATGGTATAGTATTAAAGGAGAACTAAAGTGATAAACAGGGATAATATAGACATGCATTATGTATATATTACAATTTACAATTATTACTATTAATGAACAAACATGTATTCATAAAGTTTACTTAACAAGCTGCTTTTCCATGAGATGTAATATCTGCGAGGAAGTTAACCCCCTCCCCTTGAGCACCTGTGGTGCATAAAGGGCTTGTGTTCTATGGCAGTGTAAAGCATTTATATGTATGTATGTATATTTTTATTTATAAAGCACCACAAGGTTATGCAGCGCTGATTATATTGGTATTATATGTTATTGGTAGTTCTTTAGCCAGTGAGAGAAAACAGTGTTAAAGATCCATTTGGGTTAATGTGCACCTGTCACCTGAAAACTCTAATGCTAATTTAGTTTCTACTAATGAAATAAACATTTATGTAAATATATATGTATTAAATAAAATGTACCTTTATACAGAGTTTCTCTCTGTCATCTTCCCTGTCAGCCTGACTTTTCTTTCCCAAGTGTCAGGTGGGTGGGGCTACATGATGATTGACATTATAGTTCCTCCAATCAGATCCCTGCTAGGTCGTGGTTTAAGGGATCTGATTGGAGGAGCTACAATGTCAATCATCGTCACCCAACCCAAGAAAGAAAAGGCAGGATGGCAGGGAATATGACAGAGAGAAACACTTTCAGCTCTGCTTTGGGTCATGTGCAGTGTCGGGCTGGGGTTGTGAGGGCCCAAAGGGAGGCTCCTCCCATCACCAGCCTCATGTGATATCATGCCAAAGACGTATTTTCTTATAGGCATAAGATGCACGTGCCTATAGGCGGCTCAGCCAGAAGGGGACTCACTCTTAGTCAGAGACATAGGCAGGGGGAATCAAGAGAATTCATTCTAATTGGGAAGTATTTTTCATCGAATGTTGATACTAACATTTGTTATTTCACTTTTCATGAAATTATAAGTCGGACAGCAGTTCAGTTCACTGTATAATTTAGTCTGTGTTTATTTTTATAAAGTGGTGTGGTCAGTTAGTGGGTCAGTGAACGCTTTAAAGGGATCCAAGTCTTGTGAGTCGAGCCTCGCCGAGACTGGAATCCCTTTAAAGTGTTCCCTGATGTCCGTGTGCAGGACTCAGCGAATGCGTAACAGTCTCTGCGAGCTGATGCGAAGGATCGGAGGGTAAGTTCGGTCTTTGCTGAATTACCCCGTAATCTGACTATAGTTCCCCTTTAAATGAACATTACAATTGATTCATTCTTCTACATTGTTTCCTGGCAATACCAAGTAATCAATGCCTAAAGGTTCTTGAGATGTAAATCTAACACAAAAAAGGAGTTTCCCTAGTTTATCAAAGGGAAAGTAGGAAAGTGTAGTAATAATCACAAGGAAAGAGTGGTGGAAGCAACTCCACTGATTTTTATCCCAGTGAGTAAGTCAACTGAAGGGTAATGTCTACACAAGATAAAAATAGCAGGTCAGTTTGGCAAGGGAAACTGTATAAAAAGGCTTGAGAATTCTGAACAACCAATCAGAATCCTGCTGTTTACAAAATCACAGAGCTGATGCCCACCTGCTTCTATCTGAATTTTTTCAAAATTCTAACCTGTGGATCAAGTCAGTGACATGAGATTCCACACTGATCAGCTGGATAGGAAGCAGGAGAGGCTTCTGTAAGAAAATACCTATAAGTCAGCCGTTCTCTACCTTTGTGAGACAGCGACCCCTGGTGCTGACGTCACGGCCTGACGTTCAGGCCCGACGTCATCAAGTACGCGCATCGTGATGACGTTCACCCAAAACGTCACCACACAGGAACCCTTATAAAAAGGGATCTGCGAGCGCTTCTGGGCTCCACAGTGGTTCTCAACCCCTGTGAGATGGTCGTGCGACCCCCGCTGGGTTCGCGACCCACAGGTTGAGAACCGCTGCTATAAGTGAATATTTATTTAATTCTATAACAGTAACAACTACAAATACCTATTGGAGGCTGGACTGTTCCTTTATCATTTGAGTTTTTCCAACCCCGTAAAACAGTAAGTTGCAAAGCTTCAGACCATATAGGAAATTTATTAATAAACCCATGGGATGGATTGAACTTTATAGTGCTGTAGGTGGAAAGTTGTTAGGAGATCTACTTACCGCTTCTCCTTACTCCAGTGCCAGTCTCCCTCTGGCGCCGGGAAAGCTGCTGCTTACTCGCAGTGACCGCGTCGCATTTCATGCTGACGTCATGAGCGTACATGGCCTGGCGCGATCATGTGACAGACTCCTTTTCCTATATAAAGGAGTCTGTTAGATAGTTCTGCGCACGATTATAGGACTTATTTTGCTCCTGGGTGCATTATACTTTACTCTGAAATCCTTTGTATGACCCTAGCCTGTACTCTGACCTTGCCTGAACTCTGCCTGCCCTGACCTTAGCATTATCTACCATTTATACCAGTTTGCTGCCTGCTTTGACCTCTGCCTGGATACCAACTACACTTTCTGCTAAATCCGTTTACACCATCTGTGGACAGGGGTCGTGACCTGGACACTGCCTGCAATGCAGTCCTAACTTCCTTGCGGGAGCTCTGGGTGAATGCCAGCAGTGTCTTACACTCCTCGTCCTGGTGATTGCTAGCGCCAAGTCCCCTGTGGTGAATTCTTCCAGTCGCCATCTCCTACTCCTCCTATCAGCTCATGACAAAAGTCTGATTAATAAGGGAATCCAGGTTTGATGAAAATGGGGGGATGTACGTGTCGGCCATGGTGAGAAGCTAAGTATGAGCAACCCCGCCTAAAATGACATCTATACACCTCTGAGATTATTTTGAGGAGGGTAAATGGAGCAGTTTTGTGTTTCCGTTACAAAGCACCCCTGGAGTAGATGAAACATGAGTCATGGAAGTTCCAGCCATCCCATGTTTCAAGGTCTAGTATTTTCTGCCTCACTTGAGTCCTGGAGTAAAAGGATAGTCCTGGGACAATATCATTTAGGGTCAAAGGTGGGAACGGTAGAATGTCACACCTTCCCTCTGATGCCAAATACTTCCATCCCAGCAGTTCCCCTTCTCAAGATCATAATGATTGTTCCCTAGTTGGCTGTATCTCTTGCCTATCCCTAATACCGTCCCTAGAACAATAAGATAAAGTGATATAGAGAGACATGTTCTATTAAATATCCTTCTAGCTATCAGAGGGCATAGATTACACTAATAGTTGCCACAACATAATCTTTAATCTTCTTATTCCCTGTGGGTTTTTGCAACGTTTATCTTTCTTTACCCCAGTACCGTGTGCTGTCACAATCAAACGTACATGGAATATCTGTAAATGATTGACTGCGTTGGTGATATACCGGTAATCTCCCAACTCACGATGCGTATATGACTATGATGTAATCTGGAAAGCCTAGTCAGCTGACATTCTTCTGCTTTCTTAATGTTCTGAGCAAACAAATAAAGACAGGGATGAACCGTCTGCAGCAGTGATTTTCTAGGGAACTTGCGGTGGCTGTACTAAAAAATAAACTTCCAGTGTTCCAGTCCAGGGGGATAGTCCAGAAGTGTCCCCAAACTACACAATACTCACACAATGGAGACTTTAACAGCAGCTTTCATTCTTACTGTTACAATCAATACTATCAAAGCTACACTGGGGAAAAAGTGACACTAAGGGAGAAATTTATGCAACTCAAAAAGACTGTTCTGGGTCTTTCCGAGTTTATTGGGAGAAATCGCGCATTGTTCTAGCGAAATTTCTTGAGATTGAGTTTTTCAATCTAGATTTTTCTAGATTGTAACATAGTTTATAAGGCTGAAAAAAGACACAAGTCCATCCAGTTCCTGCAATGTTGATCCAGAGGAAGGCAAAAAAACCCATGAGGCAAGAATCAATTATCCTCATAGAAGGGAAAAAATTCCTTCCCGACTCCAAATATGGCAGTCAGAATAATTCCCTGGATCAAGATCCCACCTTCAGTTATCTAGTACCCATAACGTATAATGTACAATGCAAGATTTCTCTCGGTAAACTCAATAAGACCCATCACGGTTTTTCCGAGATTAATAAATAAGACTAACAGTCTTATCTTGGCATCTTATTGGGGAACCATACACTACACATTTACTGTCCGTGACTGTGAGTTACCTATCACTACCTCCTGTTAGAGTGAACTTAGTCACTACCTACCATGCATGGGAAATGTTAGAACACCCTATTACAGTGTCCTACCTCCCCCTCCATATAGCTCTCTACATTGCTAAAGGACACATCGATTTCTTCTCAGACTGTCTCAGAAGACCTGTATAGATGGCACCTGGGAAAATTATTCTTCCTAGGGGTAATTTACACTCACAGCTGCTTCTGCTAACCCAGTTAGGCGTGTAATAACACACTTACCACCCAAATAACTGCTCTATACATAACTATATAACTAATGCCAGACTGTACTTGTGAAAAACCTAAGCGTATCAATTGTTACCTGGTCACTGCAAATTAAGTTTAGACTGCTATATATAACCTGGGTCAAATAACCTAATCAGTTAATGGAGAGCTAAAGGTATTAAAAAAAAAAAAAGTATTAAAAAACTTACCTTATATTGAGATGAATAGTTGCAGTAACAGTATGAACTGTGCTGTAATTACCCGGCACTGATGCTTAACTTCACAGCACAGGCTGACACAGAAGCCAGCGTGAAGCTCCTCCCACTTGATTGTACCGGTGGTGAAAAATGGTTTAAACATCATCACGTTCATTGCGGGGGCCAATGAGAATGTTCCCAGCAATGAGCATGATGATGTGTGAGGCCGGTACAACCAAGTCAGAGGAGCTTTGCACTGGCCTGCGCTATGAAGAAGCATCGGGTACTGGGTAATTACTGCACAGTTCATGCTGTGACTGTAACGATTCATCTCAATATAACGTATGTTTTTTAATACTTCTTTTTTTTTTTTTATACCTTTAGGTCTCCTTTAAACCCTATTGGTCTCCTTACCAGAAAAACTATATAACGACAGAACAATAATGTTGCACAAAATGAAAGCATGAAAATAACAGAAAGATAAATGGGTGATATGATGATAGTTATTATATGACCCTTGCCCCTTACACTACATTACACAATGCTATTTGTTTTATGCATAAATAAAACCTATTTTGCTATGATCTCTGTATCGCTTTAAGAACTAGCTGAATTTATGGGTCAATAAATGCTAAGCCTTGTGTATGTACGTGCTGCATTATAACTGGGAACTTAATGACTGGCAGTAATTTAATTATACAGCTGCTTTTATAGCACTGATGTAATGCTCAGCACATATTTCATTTCTTACATTTTTTTTTCCAATAGACCTCAAGAGATTGGCTGCCTTCCTTTATTTTATTTTATTTGCAAGGCACTTTATCATCGAAATTCTTAACAGGAAGTGAGGAAGTAATTACCGATAGGGTTTTTAGACTTCAGCCTCCTGATCTCTGTAACAAACAGCTTTTTCTGCCCTGAACAGCAATGGGACCCTCTTTACCTGTTCCTACTGAATTTGGGTGAATTGACCAAGTATAAATGCAGTTTTACATCAGAATTCTGTTACTGTGCTTGCCCACTTTACCGAGATGCAACAGGAACAAGAAGTTGCATTTTGTTAAGTGGTCAAAACATTTTTCTACTTATAAATATCCCCCTTATCTGTGCTATGGTTGCTAGAATCTGATAACCTTGCAAACTGGCAGTGATTTGAACAATAGACTGGATGCTAGAAAGGACAAACAAAGGAGAGATTCTGAGCATTATAACCTTAAATATACAGTATAGTCTTACATTAAAGGGCGGAATTTACTAAAGTCGAAAATGAATTTTTTAAAACTTTTTCAGCGAAAATGGGCGAAAAGGTCATAAAAATTGTTTTCAATTTTAGTAAATTTTGCCCTAAATCCAGTTTTGGTTGCCTAGGTTAATGACCATGGCATCCTGGGAAGAAGAGGAGAAAATATCATTTGGATAACACAAAATGAAATAAAAAAAAAAAAATGATTAAAAAAAAACCCATGAATGAGATGAAAGTTTTCTTTGAATGCTGATGTCTTAGAAAAAGTGCTAAAAATAATACATTTGAGATAAATCTTCTTTAAAAGGGCAATAATGTAACTTCAAATATAACCTTGTTTTACAAGCGCTGTGTAGGAATGACTTCCATGCCATTCCAAAGATAGTTTCTTCTTACATGTATGTTAGTGGTCCTGAAGAAGAGACTAAGGAGGGAATTCACTATGCTCCGAAGTGAGGTGCGTAGTGTTCGCCTCACTTCGGAAAAACTGAAATGCGCATGCTGATGTCCTGCACGCGGACATCAGCATGCGTATTAAAGGGATTCCCCTCCCGGCGAGAGCACTCGAGTCTCCTCGCTTCTCGCTTCGGAGCTTGCTGAATTCCCCCCTTAGTAGTGTGGAAAGCTTGCATTTACCATCTTTTCAGTTACCCAATAAAAGGTATCACCTATACTACTCTACTTGTTACTGGTCCTTTAATCAGAATACATATGAAATGTAGCCCTCTGCTGACATCTACAGGGCCCAAGAGGTATCGCACTCATTGATATGAGTAAAATGAAATCTTAAGATACAGTATTTATGTAGTAAAAATAATTGTTTTGGCAGCAAAAAAATGGGAGGATTCAAATGATCAACAATGGAAAAACAGCCAAAAATGTATACATGGACCCTAGAAACAAGATTAAAAAGGCAAATAAAAATATCCTTTCCCCAAATTCTCGGCGTGACCAAAAGAGTTGCCTCGCGAAGACTGGAATTCCATTAAAGCGCTCACTGATGTCCACGTGCAGGACATCAGCGAGCGCATAACAGTCAGTGCGAAGTGAGGCGAAGACTCCGCACCTCACTTCGCACTATCGTGAATTCCCCCCTTAGACTGTAAGCTCTGCGAGGCAGGGCCCTCCAACCTCTTTTGTTAACCACAACCCTGCACTTAAAGTGATGTATCCCTATGATATTTTACTTGTATTGTTTAATTCACTTTTCCCATGTATGCATTATATTTGCATGGCTGAATTGTACAGCGCTGTGTA
The DNA here is from genome assembly GCA_019650415.1 of Pipa parva. Classification (NCBI taxonomy): domain Eukaryota; kingdom Metazoa; phylum Chordata; class Amphibia; order Anura; family Pipidae; genus Pipa; species Pipa parva. The sequence continues at coordinate 7,075 of WMED01006426.1, read as the reverse complement.
AATTTGTGGAGCGTTATAAATAAAATTATACATACAGTATATACAGTACATATACCGTACATACAAGTGTTATAACTACTTCTTATCTAGTTTAAGGTACCTTATTATATAGAAGAATCATCATGCATATAATCTGTTCTTGACCGCAAATACTGCAAAGATTGTCATTCTGCAAAAGAAAAAAATACATGATTTTAGAAACCATCTAAAATTTACATCTTCATTCAGATCTCTTGGGTACTATTGTATCCATTTTATATATCCAATAATTTTCTCTTTAGAGTAGTTTTTTGTCATGTCCCCTTCATTCATAAAGATTTGTTAAGAAATTGCACATCGTAATTGTGTCACTCTATGTTTATGTTCTTTAAAATATTAACTTACTGTAGTAAGATTCTGACAATTATTATTGACTAAAGTGAAAATTTGACTGATTCCCATAGCAAATCCGCATCCGCGACAAATTTCCCATTGTAACATCGCAACCGCGTTGATTTAAAAGTTGTGACTGTGAAATATTTCCATGGTAAAGTCATGACTGCAACAATATTCTCATTATAAAGATGCCACTTTAACTGGCGAATTCACACCTTTACGCAACAATTTAGACCAGGGGTCTCAAACTCAATTTACCTGGGGGCTGCTGGAGGTAGAGTCTGGGTGAGGCTGGGCCGCATCAGGTTAAAAACAGATTAAAAACAATTAAAAGCAGTGTGAAAACACTGTTTTTAGATACCTGATAAGTTAATGGTTATATAGCAATAAATATATTAATCTGAAGGGTATATCAATTAATAAAGTCTCTAATATAATAAATAAATGTAGTACAAAATATGAGAGATAATACCTAAAGCTATCAAAATTACCATCACTTAGTCAAAATGTCAGTTAGCCTCCTGAATTTGCAAGCATGTGAGAGATGAATAAGTCAGAGGCAAGGCAAACAGGCAGAGCTCAAAGGAGAAACCGGATGCGTTTCACCTAATAGTTTTCTTCTTCTCGCGGTGAGGTCCATAAAGCAACTGCGGGGTTTTAAAGAATATTAACGCTATGCAATTGGCATCTGACGTCATTGCGTTGAATATGCGATGACGCTCAGACGCATAAACACCAATGGAACGAGTGAATCAGACTGTAGGGGATTGAAGAGGAAATGTAAAGTGCCATTCGTATCAAACTCGTGGGCCACACTAACATTAAACTTTGATATTGAGATGGGGGCCACAAACTATCATCCCGAGGGCTGCAGTTGGCCCACAGGCCGCAAGTTTGAGACCCCTGATTTGGACTTTAGCCAATAACCCCCGATGTCTGGATATTACTCTTATGTTCATACAATCCTACTTTTATTTCTCTACTCGTCTGTCCCACATACCCATGCCTACAAAGACATTTTTTTTTTTTTAAAAATGTTTGTAAAATTACATGTGTAATATCCTAAAATATTAAATCCTTGGGAAGGGTGCGTTAATGTAGTGTGTTTAATGACTGAATTGCAATTCTGGCACTGAAGACAAGGAAATGACCAGCACTTCGGTGTGGCTAGGAATCTTTGTTCTGTTGTACCTTTTTCAGCCCTTACATTGGAGTGCATCAAACAGCCACCTATAATTTTTCCTCTATGATGAGAGCATCATCAAAAGGCGGATTGCACTCGGCCGATCCTCAATGCAAGGAATGGATAAAGTATGGAAGAGCAGGGACGTGAGCATTGCGACGAAAACGAGACTCGTCAACGCCATTGTCTTTCCCATAGAAACATATGGATGTGAAAGTTGGACAATGAGGAAAGCGGAAAGGAGAAAAATCGATGCTTTTGAACTCTGGTGTTGGAGAAGGCTTCTGCGCATACCCTGGACATCGCGGACAACAAACAAGACAGTCCTAGAGCGTATAAAGCCGAAAATGTCGCTTGAGGGCAAAATCGTCAAACAGCAATTGTCCTTTTTCGGACACGTTATGCGCGCAAATTCGCTGGAGACTTCGATAATGCTGGGCAAAGTGAGTGGGACGAGAAGACGTGGACGGCCGACAATACGCTGGCTTGACACAATCACATCAGCCACCAGCAAGACGATCACAGAACTCAGAAGAACCGTCGAGGAAAGCGTGGAGAGGAATGATCCATAAAGTGGCCGAAAGTCGACTTCGACTAAATGGTTAATCATCATCATCATGATGAGAGCATAGGGAGAGATCTTTAATAACAGATGTAACCTCACTACACTGTAGGATGGATCAGAATTTCATTCTAATCTGTTTTAACTGTCTGGAGTAAGTGTCATAGTTTGATACAAATGGTATTTTATCAGCAGTATTTTTACCCATAATTGATTTAATGGTTTCACTTACACATTTAGCACTCTGCTCTACACTGTATCCCTACCATTTACTAATGTAATAGAGAATATGTAAGATTTAGCTACAGATATTTCCTTTATAGGACCTCTGTCTTTTAACTAACTATAGAAAGGCAATGATTGTATTACCAATAAAGTTGGTTTGAAATAAGATAAAAAAAAAAAATTGTTCAATTGGTACTATGAAGCTGGAACGCAGAGTTGTTACTTCCGCGTGCCAAGTAAAAATGGCGGCGCCCAAGGGCCATGCGCTAGTTCACCGGGTGCTGGCCGAATGTCCAGTAACAAAAGCTCGGGCATGTGATCTTAGGTTGCCCCACGGCTCGGTAAAGACGCCGGTGTTTATGCCCGTTGGCACCCAGGGCACAATGAAGGGTGTGACCGCGGATCAGCTGCGGAATCTGGGATGTGAGATCTGCCTGGGGAACACGTATCACCTGGGGATGCGCCCGGTAAGCGGGGACGGTAAAGGAATGGGCGTGGCTGGCATGCCCAAACTTGATGCCCCCCTGCTGGGGTTGAGATGCCAGGACAGGGATGTATCTTATTGCTCTAGATCTAAAGGACAATCACATAAAAAAAATGTAAATGCCTTTTACAATGATTGTATTCAGTTGTGCTTTCAGTAACTGTAAATAATTGACTAATTGAGTATTTTATTTAACGTTACATTAGGCTTTATGGGGAACTTAATATTTATCTTAACCTCCATAGAAAATCATGTATATTTTTATTTATATAGCACCACTAGGTTATGTAACGCTGTAGAAAATATTGGGGTTGGGTTAGGGTTGTTTAACCCACATATACAACATGGCAGCTTTCAATAAATAAATAATCAGAAAACAATGAATTGATAAATTCAACTTCAAAGAATACCTTTCGTTTAAGTGCTGTATTGGAATAATTGTCATGCCAATCCAATGGGAATTTTTATGTTGTTACTGGACCTTTAAAAGGGAAAGTTGGTTTTCTTTGGAATACTAGAAACTTAAGAGTGAGAAATATTCATTTTTTGACTTCCATTGTAGTTTGTTCCTGCAGCATACTTCTAAAAGTGTTTTGCCTTATGTTAAAGTCACAGGCCGGCTGGCATGCTAGATGCAGATACGACTTACCTTAGTTTACTGTCAGAGCCCTCTGTTTCAAAGTGAAATAAAGGATTCAGGCAGCTCATAGAGTAGGGGGGTTAGCACAAAAATAATTTAAGCCTTATTAGTCTAGTTGAATAATTAGAAAGATGAGTACTGATACTAATACCACAGTACTGATCTTTCTACTTAGAGTAGGGCAGCGGTTCTCAACCTGTGGGCCGGGGTCTCGAACCGCTGCTGAGCCCGGGTTGGGATACTTGCCAGCCCCCACAAGGCTTTAGCTACCCTTTAAAGGATAACTAAAGCAAGAAATGAAAAATTTTCAGTTTAAACAGTATCTGGTACAAGTTACAAAGTGATTATTGGCATCGGGACTAGAGCAGGCACTTGTAAGAAGGGTTAGTTAATAATGCTATGTGTACTGCTCTAACAATGCTTAGTCCCCGCTTATCCAACACTTATTCCCAATGCTATTGATCACTTTGTAACTTATACCAGATACTGTTTAAACTGTATAATTTTCATTTCTAGCTTTAGTTCTTTAAAGTTGGAGTTGGCTGCATTTAGGAAGTTTTCATTTTTATTTGAATAACCATAAGTTGCAGTATAGTAACAAAAAGTTTATAGATATGTAAAACAGCAGTTCTGTAAAGTGACACACCTCCAGGATTCTGATTGGTTGATCTGAATTCTCAAGTCTTTCATTGAAATCCCTGACTAAAGATTCCAAACTGAACAGCTGACATGTAGGTGAGAGAAAGAAGGGAGTGCAGTAAGAAACTGACTGTAAATTGAAAAGGATGCAATTAAGTAAATAACATATAGTGAAAAAACATTCATCTAATAGTGACGCATAGATATATTGATAACTTTTGGTACCAAAACAGTTCATTTAAAAGGTTTAAAACTTTAGATGTGTATTGTATTTCATGCTCAAAGTAAACAAGTCAAAATCTGTGAATAGAAGCGCAACAGAAAAGAGCACTACAATAGTGCCTTATCAAAAATATATGTGTAAAATAGAAAAGAACCCAAAAGCTCTGAATACACGTGGTGTGAAATGTGCAATGAAATATTAAAGTGCAAACACCAATCTTCGTGTGATACACTCAAAAGGTAATATCTGCTCACCAGATGCTGTTGAAATTCAGGCTTATCAGTCACATGGACTTAAGATATGAACAACACAAATATGTCTCCAAATCAATCCAAACATCCGTGTATCATATGGAAACAAATGAGGAAAGTAGTTGATCAGGTAAAAAACTTTATTTTCATCCAAGTGTCAAACAGCTCGCAATAAGGATAAAATCCACAATAAAATGATAGAAAAGTCCATAGTCTTCTCCTCATAGTTTGGTAACCAAAACTCTTTTAAAACTCAGTCCAGAGACACAGTATAAAGTCAAACCATTCCACAGTGTAAAAACTTTAAACCATCTCATATATGAGCAATGGCATATTTATGCACATCAAGCTTAAATCATAATGTGTAGTGACTATACATTATACTCCTGAGGAAGCCACTGCATATTATGGGTTTGTGGTGTATCTTTTGAGTGTATCACACGAAGATTGGTGTTTGCACTTTAATATTTCATTGCACATTTCACACCACGTGTATTCATAGCTTTTGGGTTCTTTTCTATTTTACACATATATTTTTGATAAGGCACTATTGTAGTGCTCTTTTCTGTTGCGCTTCTATTCACAGATTTTGACTTGTTTACTCAGAAGCCTGGGGTGTTAGGTGACTCTCCATGAAGAGAAGCAGCATTACCCTCTCACAGATGACATTTTGAACTTTTACTTTGAACTTTTTTTTTTCAATCAATTTTTCAATTTTTTCCTATTTTCACTCCACGTATATTTTAGTATTTTTTATTTAATAGCGCTTCCACACACCTTTGTTTTTTGTTTGTATTTCATGCTCAGTGACCTGGGTCTCTTTAATGCACTGAATTTGAAATATTTAATGTAAATGACTTGTGCAGTTGTACAGCATACATATATAAACAGGATTCACCGTGCAGAATGCAGAGGCATGCACTGATAGATCTCACTGCTCTTGATCAAAATAACAGAAAAATGGAAATACTTTTTACAATGACTGTATGCAGTTGTGATTACAGTATTACTACATTTGTCCCGAAGCGAGTATTTTATTTAACTCTAAATTAAGCTTGGTTTTCTGGCAATTGCAAGTACACTGAAAAGTATTGTCCATGGAGTACAGCTGAAGTAGTGCCTTCTAGTGGTGGAATTATAGATGAAATGGTAGGATTTTTTTTGGCTCTCACCAGCCATAATTTTAAGATATTTATCACTTATATGAACTTTTGTCATGTTTAACTTATTAGGAGAACATATATGAGTGTTTTCTTAGTAATCCACAACAAAACAGTGTAATCATCCTTTAAGATTATGTAGCCTAGAAAAAAAAAATCATATTTATGATACTGTAACTTGTTTGCCCTCCTCTCCCCCTCCCCCCCCAAATGGAATGTTCCAATGTGGTTTTTCCATGGTGCCAGCGGAGTAAGTGCATGGTCCCAGGGGTGGAGTTATAGGCTGTTCAAGCATTGTGGGATATTTATTGGTAAATAGACATGGTGTACGGCTGGCAGTTACAGTAACAACCATATATTTTGTTGCTACTCTTTTGTAGGGTCCTGATATAATGAAGAAAGTGAACGGCCTGCATGGTTTTATGAACTGGGACAGAAACCTTCTCACTGTAAGTTCAGCAGGGCTAGAGAGAGAATGTAAAGTCCAGCTATTGACTGTACTGAGGTCACTGTTCTCAGTGGAGACGTCTTCTTCAGGACAGTGATAGGGGTTGCCCTAGCCATTGCTTTCCCACATAATACTTCAAACCATGAATACTGGAATGTATCCTGGAGAAGCATGAAGAATATTTTCTATTAAATCTACCTCTATATATTTACTGAGTTATGAGCAACCAATAATATATGTTTGTATAATTTTATTTATAAAGTGCAACAAACATAGGCAGCGCTGTACAGTTGAGAATAAAAATAAAATACAGACATGGGAAATTGCATTAAATAATACAATATAATATCACAAGGATACATCACTTTAAGTGCTATGTTGAGGTTGACACAAGAGGTTGGAGGCAACTGTCCGTTACAGTCTAAATGGGAGGAAGACTTACATACACAAATGGGTAATAAGAGCTGTGAAGATGTGTTGAAACACAAGTCCATAAATAAATACAAATATTAAGTATAAATGGCTAAGTATTAAATAAAATACATACATAAAAATCAGTGATAAATATCAGTACTAATGCTCCAAGAGGTAAGATTTCAGTTTGGTTTTAAAAGTGCGGAGGGAATGTTCCTGGCGAAGATTAAGTGGTATAGAATTCCAGATGTGAGGGGCAGAGAGAGAAAAGGGTTTAAGATGAGAAAGGGCAGTATTGGTGTGTGGCATGCAAAGCTGGTTACTTTGGAAGGAGTGCAGTTGATGACGAGGAATGTATGGGCATACGAGAGAGGAAATGTAGGGAGGGACAATAGAGTGAGAGTGAGTGCCTTAAATGTCAAAAGGAGAACACTGTGAATGATTTATTTGCTTACAGGGAGCCAAGGAGCA